>JAVHZZ010000001.1:503296509-503586509 GCA_036250195.1 Mixophyes australis
TGTCTGACTACAGTGTGAGTGGGGCACTAATGTGTGGCATGGTATCAACACATATATATATATATATATAGGCAGCACGACGGTGGCTCAGTGGTTAGCACTTCTGCCTCACAGCGCTGGGGTCATGAGTTCAATTCCCGACCATGGCCTTATCTGTGTGGAGGTTGTATGTGCTCCCCATGTTAGCGTGGGTTTCCTCCAGGTGCTCCAGTTTCCTCCCACTGGCTGCTATCAAAATTGACCCTAGTCTCTCTCTATCTCTCTCTGTCTGTGTGTGTGTGTATGTTATATACTGTAAGCTCCTGATGTGAATGAGTTCTCTGTTCAGCGCTGCGGAATCAGTGGCGCTATATAAATACATGGTGATGATGATGATGATGATGACTGCACTTTCACCAGCACACTGATAGATAAAGGTTGCTGATCCATGGTCTATGTAGTCTGGGCCAGGATAACTGAGTATATGAAGTAGTGTTATATAATAATATAACATACAAACAAATAGATGTAAAGGTTATTCCTCCTATTTACCTTTTATTCCTCAATTTAAGTTTCAGTTCGTAGCAGATCTGAGGGTAGAAAATAATATTATTTTTAACATTAATAAAATATAATCACAATAATTAAAGTAATATTAGGAACAATAATAACCGCAAATGATGAAAATAATAATAATAATAAAATAATAATAATAATAATAATAATAATAATAATAATAATATTGCCCACTACACTGTACTAAATGATCTCCTTACTGGATATTATATCACATTACAAGGAACCTATGAATTTGGAAGCAGCAGATAGTGAATAATAAACAGGTAATTTATCTCCACATCCTCCTTCTTCCCTCTGTGCTGATATAAAACAGTATATAATAATGTATGTTCTTTACACAATTCTCTGATGTATACACATGTAGGACTGTCTCTCCTTATCTCTAGTGTGCATTGACTGTCTCTAAGCTCCACTCTCGCCTGCCCAATACATCTCTCATATATATATATCTGTGCTGGAGATTTCTCTCAGTGTCTCCCCTGTCTCCTCTGTGTGTCACTGAGATCCCCCTCTTGGTGTCATTACTCTCAGTGTCTCCCCTGTCTCCTCTATGTGTCACTGAGATCCCCCTCTTGGTGTCATTACTCTCAGTGTCTCCCCTGTCTCCTCTATGTGTCACTGAGATCCCCCTCTTGGTGTCATTACTCTCAGTGTCTCCCCTGTCTCCTCTATGTGTCACTGAGATCCCCCTCTTGGTGTCATTACTCTCAGTGTCTCCCCTGTCTCCTCTATGTGTCACTGAGATCTCCCTCTTGGTGTCACTACTCTCAGTGTCTCCCCTGTCTCCTCTATGTGTCACTGAGATCCCCCTCTTGGTGTCATTATTCTCAGTGTCTCCCCTGTCTCCTCTATGTGTCACTGAGATCCCCCTCTTGGTGTCATTATTCTCAGTGTCTCCCCTGTCTCCTCTGTGTGTCACTGAGATCCCCCTCTTGGTGTCATTACTCTCAGTGTCTCCTCTATGTATCACTGAGATCCCCCTCTTGGTGTCATTACTCTCAGTGTCTCCCCTGTCTCCTCTGTGTGTCACTGAGATCCCCCTCTTGGTGTCATTATTCTCAGTGTCTCCCCTGTCTCCTCTATGTATCACTGAGATCCCCCTCTTGGTGTCATTACTCTCAGTGTCTCCCCTGTCTCCTCTATGTATCACTGAGATCCCCCTCTTGGTGTCATTATTCTCAGTGTCTCCCCTGTCTCCTCTGTGTGTCACTGAGATCCCCCTCTTGGTGTCATTACTCTCAGTGTCTCCCCTGTCTCCTCTATGTGTCACTGAGATCCCCCTCTTGGTGTCATTACTCTCAGTGTCTCCCCTGTCTCCTCTATGTGTCACTGAGATCCCCCTCTTGGTGTCATTACTCTCAGTGTCTCCCCTGTCTCCTCTGTGTGTCACTGAGATCCCCCTCTTGGTGTCATTACTCTCAGTGTCTCCCCTGTCTCCTCTATGTGTCACTGAGATCCCCCTCTTGGTGTCATTACTCTCAGTGTCTCCCCTGTCTCCTCTATGTGTCACTGAGATCCCCCTCTTGGTGTCATTATTCTCAGTGTCTCCCCTGTCTCCTCTGTGTGTCACTGAGATCCCCCTCTTGGTGTCATTACTCTCAGTGTCTCCCCTGTCTCCTCTATGTGTCACTGAGATCCCCCTCTTGGTGTCATTACTCTCAGTGTCTCCCCTGTCTCCTCTATGTGTCACTGAGATCCCCCTCTTGGTGTCATTACTCTCAGTGTCTCCCCTGTCTCCTCTATGTGTCACTGAGATCCCCCTCTTGGTGTCATTACTCTTAGTGTCTCCCCTGTCTCCTCTATGTGTCACTGAGATCCCCCTCTTGGTGTCATTATTCTCAGTGTCTCCCCTGTCTCCTCTATGTGTCACTGAGATCCCCCTCTTGGTGTCATTATTCTCAGTGTCTCCCCTGTCTCCTCTGTGTGTCACTGAGATCCCCCTCTTGGTGTCATTACTCTCAGTGTCTCCTCTATGTATCACTGAGATCCCCCTCTTGGTGTCATTACTCTCAGTGTCTCCCCTGTCTCCTCTGTGTGTCACTGAGATCCCCCTCTTGGTGTCACTACTCTCAGTGTCTCCCCTGTCTCCTCTATGTGTCACTGAGATCCCCCTCTTGGTGTCATTACTCTCAGTGTCTCCCCTGTCTCTTCTGTGTGTCACTGAGATCCCCCTCTTGGTGTCACTACTCTCAGTGTCTCCCCTGTCTCCTCTATGTGTCACTGAGATCCCCCTCTTGGTGTCATTATTCTCAGTGTCTCCCCTGTCTCCTCTATGTATCACTGAGATCCCCCTCTTGGTGTCATTACTCTCAGTGTCTCCCCTGTCTCCTCTGTGTGTCACTGAGATCCCCCTCTTGGTGTCACTACTCTCAGTGTCTCCCCTGTCTCCTCTATGTGTCACTGAGATCCCCCTCTTGGTGTCATTATTCTCAGTGTCTCCCCTGTCTCCTCTATGTATCACTGAGATCCCCCTCTTGGTGTCATTACTCTCAGTGTCTCCCCTGTCTCCTCTGTGTGTCACTGAGATCCCCCTCTTGGTGTCACTACTCTCAGTGTCTCCCCTGTCTCCTCTATGTGTCACTGAGATCCCCCTCTTGGTGTCATTATTCTCAGTGTCTCCCCTGTCTCCTCTATGTATCACTGAGATCCCCCTCTTGGTGTCATTACTCTCAGTGTCTCCCCTGTCTCCTCTGCCTGTCACTGAGATCCCCCTCTTGGTGTCATTACTCTCAGTGTCTCCTCTATGTATCACTGAGATCCCCCTCTTGGTGTCATTACTCTCAGTGTCTCCCCTGTCTCCTCTGTGTGTCACTGAGATCCCCCTCTTGGTGTCATTATTCTCAGTGTCTCCTCTATGTATCACTGAGATCCCCCTCTTGGTGTCATTACTCTCAGTGTCTCCCCTGTCTCCTCTGTGTGTCACTGAGATCCCCCTCTTGGTGTCATTACTCTCAGTGTCTCCTCTATGTATCACTGAGATCCCCCTCTTGGTGTCATTACTCTCAGTGTCTCCCCTGTCTTCTCTATGTGTCACTGAGATCCCCCTCTTGGTGTCATTATTCTCAGTGTCTCCTCTATGTATCACTGAGATCCCCCTCTTGGTGTCATTACTCTCAGTGTCTCCCCTGTCTCCTCTGTGTGTCACTGAGATCCCCCTCTTGGTGTCATTACTCTCAGTGTCTCCTCTATGTATCACTGAGATCCCCCTCTTGGTGTCATTACTCTCAGTGTCTCCCCTGTCTTCTCTATGTGTCACTGAGATCCCCCTCTTGGTGTCATTATTCTCAGTGTCTCCTCTATGTATCACTGAGATCCCCCTCTTGGTGTCATTACTCTCAGTGTCTCCCCTGTCTCCTCTGTGTGTCACTGAGATCCCCCTCTTGGTGTCATTACTCTCAGTGTCTCCTCTATGTATCACTGAGATCCCCCTCTTGGTGTCATTATTCTCAGTGTCTCCCCTGTCTTCTCTATGTGTCACTGTGATCTCCCTGTAGGTGTCACTACTCTCAGTGTCTCCTCTATGTGTCACTGAGATCTCCCTGTAGGTGTCACTACTCTCAGTGTCTCCCCTGTCTCCTCTATGTGTCACTGAGATCTCCCTGTAGGTGTCACTACTCTCAGTGTCTCCTCTATGTGTCACTGTGATCTCTCTGTTTGTGCCATCTCTCTCAGAGTCTCACCAGAATCCTCTATGTCTCACTGAGATCTTAGCTGCCTCAGGGCTGTCTCTCACCTGTATCTGCTGTGTCTCTCTTGGCTCCCAGCTCGGGGCTGCGTGTGTTTTCTCTTCGTTCCTCTCTGCACATCTGGAGAATGTCTTGTACAGTTGTGCCAGGAAGGGAGGTTTGAAAGACTCAACCAATCAGGTGAGAAAATCTTATCTGACATTAACACTTTAATTCCTAAATCACCTGACCGGGTGCCCTGTCTTCCACAGACTGTGATCTCATTTAGTTCTATATAATCTCCATGTTATCATCCTCATAAATACACAGAGTGATGGAGCGGATATCACCCACGCTGCCCTTTTCACACCTGATTTACAGCTCTACACCCCATTTACTCATCCAGCTCCTTCGTGTCTGGGAAATATCTCCACATCCAGAGTAAATATGAAACTATACTGTGAGGAGAGAGTAAATAATACTCTGGAGTGTTTTCACTTTCTATGACGCTCCTGCCCTCCATTACGCCACAGTTTCCGGCTTTACAGCCCCTTCATCACCCACTCACTATCCAACAAATCAGAAGAGAAACATCACATTACTATGCACAGTCTCTGCAAAGTGTTTACTCAGCTATAGTCCTCACAGATTAATAAAGTAATATTATATAACTATAATCCTTCTCTGCACAAAGTGCCTCTATCATACCTCTGACACGTCAGTAGAGCAACACTCTATAACCATGATCCCTCTATGCGGGTAGAGAGTACCCCTGTAATACCTCTGACACGTCAGTAGAGCAACACTCTATAACCATGATCCTTCTATGCGGGTAGAGAGTACCCCTGTAATACCTCTGACACGTCAGTAGAGCAACACTCTATAACCATGATCCCTCTCTGCGGGTAGAGAGTACCCCTGTAATACCTCTGACACGTCAGTAGAGCAACACTCTATAACCATGATCCTTCTATGCGGGTAGAGAGTACCCCTGTAATACCTCTGACACGTCAGTAGAGCAACACTCTATAACAATGATCCCTCTCTGCGGGTAGAGAGTACCCCTGTAATACCTCTGACACGTCAGTAGAGCAACACTCTATAACCATGATCCCTCTATGCGGGTAGAGAGTACCCCTGTAATACCTCTGACACGTCAGTAGAGCAACACTCTATAACCATGATCCCTCTATGCGGGTAGAGAGTACCCCTGTAATACCTCTGACACGTCAGTAGAGCAACACTCTATTACCATGATCCCTCTATGCGGGTAGAGAGTGCCCCTGTAATACCTCTGGCAGATCAGTAAAGTAACACTATATAACTATGATCCTTCTCCGCAGAGAGTACCTGTGGCTGGATCACTTATAAATAACTTTATGTATAAATATATTTATATTATTTGCGCGGTGAGCACATTTATATCATTGGCAGTGGCCAAAGCGACGGCCCAGTTGAACACCGGGAACAAGGTGAACCAGACCCCCAGACAGGAGGGTCCTCTTCGCAACAGACGGTATCAGCAGAATCAGTCCCTCTGTCCAATAATGAACACAAAGCCACAGACCTAAGGTCATTGAGGCATAGCGCCAAGAGTGAAAGGCGGAGCCATGCAGCCCAGGGTGGAGGCGCCCCCTAGAGGATCAGGACTGTCATCTGTACCTTCCCCTAAATTTGAGGACACTATTTGAAATATTGATGAGCACCTGCAAGTATTTGAAAGAACCTGCAGGCTACACGCTGTACCCAGAGTGGAATGGTTAAGGTTTGGTGCCCACACTGCAAGGACATGCAGTGGAGGCCTACCGTGGGGTGCCCACAGAGGACTGTGTGGATCATCATATAATAAAAAGGGCACTCCTTAGATGGTACACTATTACCTCAGAGAGATTGTCAGAAGTTCTGGGACCTTGTCAAGAACCTCTACGGCACCCATGAGAAGATTGCCTACCTGCTGCGGGAGTCTGCCAGGAAGTGGGTGTGCAGAGCTGTTGCCCAGACCGTGCAGGAGTTAATAGACATGTAAAAAGAACAGTTTCCTTGCCGGTGCACACCGGAGATGAAGGAATGGATGCTGGACAGGAAGTCAGACACCTTGGAAGCAGTCGCCCAGTGTGCAGATTAGTATGTGGTTGTTAGGCCACACTGGCAGAAGCGCCAGTCAACCCCTAAGGACTGTACAATAAGGGGGACACCCTTCTTCAACTGACCCCTGAAAACAAGTGTCCAACCCTTCAGGTACATCTCGCCAGCCACTGTCCCGCCCTGTCACTGGGAGTTGTCAGTGACCATCAGAGCCCAGGCTGGAGAAGAAGTGCTGCAGGAAAACCGGTCACCTAAGAATCTCTATGGCCGAACACCACAGAAGAGGTCGTACACTGAAGCGGCTGAGACAGAACTTTTTCTGGCCGGGAATGTCGGATGACGTCCAGGCCTACTGTAAGTCATGTGACGTGTGTCAGCAGCTCAGGCATCCCAGTGCTCGTGCTCCACTCAAGTCCTTGCTAATAGTTGGGTAACCTTTTCAGCAAGTGACTGTGGACATAGGAGGTCCCCTGACTGCCCAGTAGATCGGGGAAGAGGTAAATCCTCATCATGGTGGACTATGCCACAAGGGTATCCTGAGGCATAGCTCTGTCCTCCATAACTGCGGAAAAGGTAGCGGACGCACTGCTTGGAGTATTTAGTAGAGATGTTCACTGACCCCCCGTGTTTTGCTTTTGGATCTGTATTAAGTTTTTGTTTTGGTTTTGGTTTTGGATCTGTATTTTTTAGAAAAATTGACAAACTATGCTATAATCACATAATTTTGCTCTTTTTTTTACTACATTATTATTAACCTTATCAATTTTGACCACCTCACAGGTCACAATATTATTTTCATACTCTTTCGGACAAAGACTGCAGCGACCTGGCTGGATAATTAGCGACAGAGCAATGACACAAACACACGGCAGTTCATAGCACATCTAGGAAACATTCCACACAGCAGTGGCAGAAAGGAAAAGTGGTGCAAGATGGAATTGTCCTTGGGACCTCCCACCCACCCATATGTTCAAAAGCTTTAACAAACTCACACAGAAGGGGTAGCAGGCACAGTTTAACAAAGCAAGCACTTCAGGCTGGTTAGAGCAATGGCACAAACACACAGCAGTTTCTATCACATCTAGGACACATTGCCACACAGCAGTGTCAGGAAAGAAAAGTGGTGCAAGATGGAATTGTCCTTGGGCCCTCCCACCAGTGGCGGATCCAGTGGGGGGGCGATCGGGGCGATCGCCCCCCCCCCCCCCTAGCAGACACTTGCTGCCGACTGCTGCACAGTATGTGCAGGTCCGTCCAGCCGTGACAGTGTGCTGCCCGGCTGCTCTGATTAAACACAATCAGAGCAGCCAGGCAGCACACTGTCCCTGCCTGTCACGGCTGGATGGACCTGCACATACTGTGCAGCCATCGGCAGCCTAAACTGTTAGAAAGGGGCGGAGCCTAAATCGTCCCCCCTAAATTGCCCCGGGTACAGTAGTTTTCTAGATCCGCCCCTGCCTCCCACTCACCCTTATGTTGGATCTTAAAAAGGATCTTAAAATGGACATGCACAGTTTAACAAACCAAGCACTCCAGCGACAAGGAGTGCCACTTTTGTGGCTGAAGTGTTTGGTTTGTTTGGGCCCCCCACAAAACAAGCTAACACTGAGCTTAAGGCAGCTAAGCTAACAGAGCTGTCAATGAACTCTTCAGTGGCAAGATGTTGTCATCATCTTCAGACTCATCCTCACCCTCATCAGTGTGTACATCATCCTAACACAATATTAATTAATTCCCACAGGAATCCACCATTGCAGAAGCCTATGTAACATAAATGTAAAAAACAAAAATGTAAAAAAAAAGATTTTACCTTTTTAAAGAAAAATACATCTTTAATAAAGGTAATATTTTACTGCAGAAAAACATAAAATTGGCAACATGCCATTTCACCTAAAATGTTAATAAGCATTTCAGCATTAGTTAGCTTTCTTCTCTCAGCTAGATCCCAGTAACTGCAATCGACATTGTCATCCTCCTCATCCTCATCCTCACCCTCATCAAAGTGTACATCATCCTCACACCATAATAATGGAATCCACCACTGCAGAATTCTCTGTACTTTGATGTAATTGCCAGTAAAGACCTTCCTCTGGGATTTTGTAGTTCATTTTGATGAACATCATCTTTTCCTCATTTTTAGGGAGCAGCCTCCTAGGCCGATCGCTGACAAGGTTCCCGGCTGTGCTGAAAACACTTTCCGAGTACACACTTTAGGGATGTGCACCGGCGACTTTTGAGGTCTCGTGTTTTGTGTTTTGGATCCGGATTTTCGTTATTTTTGGGGTTCGGATTTGTCTCGCAAAACACTTGACGAAAGGTCTCGGTTCGGATTTAAGGTTTTGGATTCGGATTTTTTTGGAAAAAAACATAAAAAGTTTAAAAATCAAGTTTTTGGGCTTATTTTCACTCCTAGGCTATTATTAACCTCAATAACATTCAATAACAAGCATTTCCACTAATTTACAGTGTATTCTGAACACCTCACAATATAGTTATTAGTCCAAAACGTTGCAACAAGGTATCTTTCTGGACTGCGTAGAGGAGTGGGTCACCACAATATATCTTAAAAACCCTGAACTTTTATGAATCGCACCAATAAATGTACCTGGACTGCGTAGAGGAGTGGGTCACCACAATATCTTAAAAACCCAGAACTTTTATGAATCGCACCAATAAATGTACCTGGACTGCGTAGAGGAGTGGGTCACCACAATATCTTAAAAACCCTGAACTTTTATGAATCGCACCAATAAATGTACCTGGACTGCGTAGAGGAGTGGGTCACCACAATATATCTTAAAAACCCTGAACTTTTATGATTCGCACCAATAAATGTACCTGGACTGCGTAGAGGAGTGGGTCACCACAATATATCTTAAAAACCCTGAACTTTTATGATTCGCACCAATAAATGTACCTGGACTGCCTAGAGGAGTGGGCACTGGGCACCACAATAAAATATATAAAAAACCTTCAACAGATCTGCATTACACTACACATACGGCTGCTCCTCCATCCTCTCCATCATATACATGTTGGAGTTTTAGCGTGTGACAACCTCTTGTTTTTGATAATGTCAGTGCATTTTGAATATTTTTCAATTTGCCCCACACCACTGAATGTACTTTATCTATGATACGCATCTATCTATCTTGACTGCGTAGTGTGGTGGCCCCGGTACACAATTTGGTACCGAGGCCACAATATAATTAAAAAACCCTCCACGTGTCAGAATTCCACCAAAAAAGGGTATGGACTGCGTAGTGTGGTGGCCCCGGTACACAATTTGGTACCGAGGCCACAATATAATTAAAAAACCCTTCACGTGTCAGAATTCCACCAAACAAGTATCTGGACTGCATAGTGGGGTGGCCCCGGTACCCAATTTGATACCGGGGCCACAATACCTCCTCCAAACATGGTACAGACAATTCGTCATTGAGATCCCATCAAGTATGTTAAAGACAGACAGGGTCGAAGTGTTATTCGTTGACTTTGTAAACCCAAAAACTGTCCCTGTTGCACATAGTCGTGCAATGAAGAGTTTGTAAGTCTAAGTCATATTATACTTTTGGTAAAATTGGTTTATTTTGTTCCTCTTTATGGTAACTACTAATAGAATTAAAGTATTAAATAGAATTAAAGTATGAAATAGAATTAAAGTATTAAATAGAATTAAAGTATGAAATAGAATTAAAGTATTAAATAGAATTAAAGTATGAAATAGAGTGGTATAGAGTTGTAGTGTGGTATAGATAGAGTGGTCCCCACAATATAATAATAAAACCCTCAACTGGTCTGAATTCCACCAAACAAGTATCTGGACTGCGTAGTGTGGTGGCCCCGGTACACAATTTGGTACCGAGGCCACAATATAATTAAAAAATTGGGCATCAACTGTCACCGTTGTTTAATATCTGATACACCTAAATATGGACTGCACAGTGGAGTGGCCCCGGTAGTAAATTTGGTGCCGGGGCCACAATACCTCCTCCAACTTCCAAGTGTAGTGTTTATAAAGACAGACAGTGTCGAAGTGTTATTAGTTGACTTTCTTAACCCTAAAATTGTCCCTGTTGCAAATATTCGTGCAATGGACAGTTACTTTTTTATTGAAAGACTCAAGCTTTCAAGTGTAGTGTTTATAAAATATAAACAACAATACAGTAGTTTTAGAGCACGTCAATACCTCTTGTTTTAAATTATGACACGGCATTTTACTTTTGGTTTAATTTCTTGTATTTTTTTAAATTTGGTTTTACTTTTTGAACATGGCAAACGACTGTTGATTGGTCATATAATGCAAAAAAAAAAGGTCCAAGATGGAATTGTCCTTGGGCCCTCACACCCACCCTTATGTTGTTGAAATAGGACATGCACACTTTAACAAACCAATCATTTCAGCGACAGGGCCTACCAAACAACTTTGGCTGAAATGATTGGTTTGTTTGGGCCCCCACACCAAAAAAGCTATTCATCTCTCCCTGTACAGACTAAACAGGCTCTACTGAGGCAAGATGTCGTCCTCATCCTCAACCTCTGATTCCTCTCCCCCTACAGTGTGTACTTCCTCCTCATCACACATTATCAATTCGTCCCCGCTGGACTCCACAACCACAGGTCCCTCTGTAGTATCTGGAGGGAAGTGCTGTACTTCATTGAGGAATTGATTATTCATTTTTATAAACATCATTTTTTCAACGTTCTGAGGAAGCAACCTCCTTCGCCGCTCACTGACCAGGTTCCCCGCTGCACTAAAAACTCTTTCCGAGTACACACTGGAGGGGGGACAACTCAGGTAAAATAGAGCCAGTTTGTACAGGGGCTTCCAAACTGCCTTTTTTTCCTGCCAGTAACAATATGGACTGTCTGACATGTCTACTTGGATGGTGTCAGCAAAGTAATCATCCACAATTTTTTCTATTGTGACAGCATCCAATGCAGCGACAGTAGACATGTCTGCAATGGTTGGCAGGTCCTTCAGTCCGGACCAGATGTTATCAGCATCCCCGCCAGTGCCTCTTTTGGGAAAACTGAGCTTTTTCCTCGCAGCCATAGATGTGGAAGAAAATGAGGGTGGAGCTGTTGGCATGTCACGGTCCTCTTCAGAGGACAATCTCCTGACCAGCAGGTCTTTGCACCGCTGTAGACTTGTGTCCGCCGGAAACAGAGACACAACATACGCTTTAAACCGAGGATCGAGCACGGTGGCCAGAATGTATTCCTCTGACTTTAAAAGAGTGACCACCCTCGGATCCTGGCAAAGCGTACGAAGGGCTACATCCACAAGAGCTACATGCTTGGTGTAATCGCAATGGCTTACCAGCTCCTCCCTCACTTTCTCCAGCTGCTTCTGCAACAGCCTGATCAGGGGAATGACCTGACTCAAGCTGGCAGTGTCGGAACTGACTTCTCGTGTGGCAAGTTCAAATGGCTGCAGAACCTTGCACAACACGGAAATCAGTCTCCACTGCGCTTGACTGAGGCGCATCCCCACTCCTTTGCCTATGTCGTAGGTGGCTGTGTAGGCCTGAATGGCCTTTTGCTGCTCCTCCATCCTCTGCAGCATATAGAGGGTGGAGTTCCAGCGCGTCACAACCTCTTGTTTGAGGTGATGGCAGGGCAGGTTCATGCTTTTTTGATGTGCCTCTAGTCTGCGGTAGGCACTGGCTGAATGCCGAAAGTGTCCAGCAATTTTGCACGCCACCGCAAGCATCTCCTGCACACCCCTGTCACTCTTGAGGTAATGCTGCACCACCAAATTAATGGTGTGGGCAAAACATGGGACGTGCTGGAAATTGCCCATATTTAATGCCCGCACAATGTTACTGGCATTGTCTGACACCACAAATCCCCATGAGAGTCTAAGTGGGGTAAGCCACTGGGAGATAATTTCCCTCATTTTCTCTAATATGTTGTCAGCGTTGTGCCTCTTATTAAAGCCTGTAATACACAATGTTGCCTGCCTTTGCACGAGCCGCCATTTTGTAGTTGCTGCTACTGATGCAGCTGTTGCTGTTGCTGCGGAAGGGGATGCATCTACCCAGTGGGCTGTCACAGTCATATAGTCCTTCGTTTGCCCAGAACCACTTGTCCACATGTCCGTGGTTAAGTGGACAGTGGGTACAACCGCATTTTTTAGAGCACTGAGGACACTTGATCGTACTTCTCTGTACATTTTTGGTATCGCCTGCCTAGTGAAGTGGAATCTCGACGGGATTTGGTACCGGGGACACAATACCTCCATCAACCCTCTAAATCCCACTCCACTGATGGCGGACACCGGGCGCACGTCTAACACCAACATTGCAGTTACAGCCGCAGTTATACGCTTTGCAATAGGGTGACTACTATCGTATTTTGTGGTCATGGCAAACGACTGTTGGACGGTCAATTGTTTTGTGAAAGACTTAGCGGTTGTCACTCACCGGACCGTGAGTGCCTCTTCCCGGACATTTAGGAACCGTGGCCGTCCTCCATCCTGAGGGTCTGCGCATGCGCAGCCCTTTCCTATACTTCAGTGTATATCCCTTTAACTCAATTGGCAGATCAGGCAACACTCCCTATATTAAGCACCTGTGGTCAACACCACGTTGCCTGATCTTGGAGTCTCATTCCCCATGAGTCTCTGAAGGTGTTCCTGTATTCCTCGTGTATTCAGCGCTGCTGATTCCTGTGGTTTCCAAGCCACTTCTATCCCTGTGGTTTCCAAACCACTTCTACTACTGTGGTTCCCATACCACTTCTACCATCAACTGTATCATCGTGACTGTTTGCTGATTCCTATCCGCTGCCTCCGTGCACTACAGTCTTCTATACCACTTCACCGCTATTTTATATCATTGTGACTGTTTGCTGATTCCTATCCGCTGCCACCGTGCACTCCAGACTTTACTTCACATCCACTCACCTGTTCATCATCAAGTTCCTGAGCTGATTCCTATCCGCTGCCTCCGTGCACTACAGTCTCCAGCTTGCAACTCGCCTGGGTTC
Organism: Mixophyes australis; assembly: GCA_036250195.1. Lineage (NCBI taxonomy): Eukaryota > Metazoa > Chordata > Amphibia > Anura > Limnodynastidae > Mixophyes > Mixophyes australis. The sequence goes on from JAVHZZ010000001.1 coordinate 503,309,811, forward strand.
ATCATCGTGACTGTTAGCTGATTCCTATCCGCTGCCTCCGTGCACTACAGTCTCCAGCTTGCAACTCGCCGGTGTTCATCATCGTGACTGTTAGCTGATTCCTATCCGCTGCCTCCGTGCACTACAGTCTCCAGCTTGCAACTCGCCTGTGTTCATCATCGTGACTGTTAGCTGATTCCTATCCGCTGCCCCTGTGCATTGCCGTCTCATCTCAGCTCTCCTGTGTTTCCTCGAGACTACTGCTCACATTGCCATCCGCTACACTTCTGGATCAACAGCTCCTGGTCTACTCTGCCATCCCGTGTTCCATCACTGTGGGTCCTGTTGGTTGCCCCTGGTTACCTCCGTGGGCCGCAGAGTCCTGCTGCTGCTGTCAGCGCTATCGTCCATCTCCTGCTGATCCGCTCTCCACGCCTTCACGTGTCCCGCTGGTCTCTACCCTCCTGTCAGCATTGGATTCGTATCTCATCAACTACTCCTCTGCTGGATCATCTCCATTCTCCTGGGTCCTCTATGAGTCCAGTTCCACGTGTTACTGATTCCTGTGGATTCGTGTCCCTGTTGGTCTACTTACCTGTGCGCTGCACCTACTAGACCGCTGCCTCATCCATCCAGGGACTTCTCATCCAGTCGGCCTCCTGTCGCTCAGGTATCGCTGCACTCCTATCTGACTGCCTGCTTCTGAACCACGGTATGCATACTTCTCATTGACTGTGCTGGTGTATTGCATATCTTGCTGGACTGTGTTTGGTTCTCTCTGGAGTCTGCTATCCGCTGAGTCTTTTGCCATCATTGACTGTGTTATCTTGTGCTGGACTACTTCAAGAGACTTTCTAGATTTGCAGACCTGCTCAGTCATTTATATATATATATTGTGCATATTACTGTGGATCGTGTATAAGGTGCCTGTGTATATCCTGTGTTGCAGTCTCTCCCCGTGCACCTCCTCACATATATATTCAGTGGTACAACTTGCTGATGTCAGACCACTGATCCCTGTTTCCGGTATCACCTGTTCCATTATCCTCTCACATAGCAGTGGTACAACTTGCTACCGCAGACCACTGACTACCCGGATACCTCCACTTGGATTCCATTCCTTCACTCAGACAGCGGTACAACTTGCTATCCGCAGACCGCTGACTCTCATCACCTCCTTGTTTCTGTTGGACATTCCTCCTCACTATAGCAGTGGTACAACTTGCTATCGCAGACCACTGACTACCTTCACGTGCCCTTGTCCATACAGTTCCTTGTGTATTATTACCTCCATATTACCAGTGCTGCTAGTCATAGACTTTCCTGAGCATCTCATCATCCAACATTTCATGTTCCGTGATCACCCAGCTACCAGAGTACCCTATTACCATCTACATTGCTCTGGTAAGCCTACCATCTGGTGATCCCTGGGTAAAGACTCCTAGTGCCCGTGACAGTAAGATCAGGCCATGACAGACCCAGATACGGAACCTACCGCCAAAGAGATGCTGCAGCATCTGGTTAGCCGTGTGGAGCAACAGGATGCCCGCCAACAGCTGTTACTTCAGTGTTATCAGTCATTAACCTCCCAAGGAACATCTGGACAGACTGTGACAGCTACTACTGAGGCTCCTGTGCTTTCCTCCGTTTCCCCATTGCCATCCCAGGTGTCTACAGCTTCCACGCTTCACCTGCCTACTCCGTCAAAGTACGATGGAGACCCCAAAACTTGTAGGGGTTTCCTTAACCAATGTTCAGTCCATTTTGAGCTCCAACCTCAAAATTTTTCTACCCATCGTTCCAGAGTGGCCTATCTTATCTCTTTGTTTTCAGGACAAGCCCTGGCTTGGGCCTCCCCTCTGTGGGAAAGAAACGATCCAATATTACAAGATAGTGCCAAATTCATTTCTACATTCCGAAGTGTGTTCGATGAACCAGGTCGTGTGACCTCCGCTGCTTCCAGCATCCTCCGTCTGCGACAAGGATCTCATACAGTAGGCCAGTACGTCATTCAATTTAGGATCTTAGCCTCTGAACTTCAGTGGAACACTGAAGCCCTAGTTGCCGCCTTCTGGCAGGGGCTTTCCGATAAAATTAAAGATGCACTGACTACTCAGGAGCTTCCTTCGTCACTTGAAGATTTGATCTCTCTATGCCATCGTGTTGATATGAGATTTCGTGAAAGAGAGGCTGAGAAAACGACTTCTGCTAAAGCACCTCTTCGTTCTAACCCTCAATTTCGTCCAGTGTCACCCTCTGTGATTCCCATGGAGATAGGACGTTCCAAATTATCTTCTGAGGAAAGGAAACGAAGAGTTAAGAATAGACTCTGTATCTATTGTGCTGATTCCACTCATGTTCTCAGCTCCTGCCCTAAGAGATCGGGAAATGCCAGGCCCTAACTAGTTCTGGAGAGGTGAAGTTAGGGTCCCTGGAGTCCTCTCCATCTTCTATGAAATCTAAAGTCTGCGCTTTTGATGTTACAATTTCCTTTGCTACCAAAACCTTTGAGTCACAGGCATTGATTGATTCCGGAGCAGCAGGAAATTTTATTTCCAAATCATTAGTAAATCAATGGTCTCTACCAGTGATTACCTTAAAAACACCCATTACTGTGACGGCTATCGATGGATCACGTCTCATCAACGGTCTCATCACCCAGAGTACGTCTCCAGTAACCCTTCAGATTGGTGCCCTGCATCATGAAGAAATATCGTTTTTAATCCTTCCTGTTACGACAAGTCCGATTGTCTTAGGCCTTCCATGGCTTCAGTGTCACTCTCCCCAGATTGACTGGCGCACCCCTCAAGTCACGTCTTGGGGGTCTGAATGTCACCATCATTGCCTTTCCCAAGTCATTCCTCTCAAAGTACAGCAATCTTCCATCTCATCTACCTTATCGGGACTCCCTCCTCAATATGCTTCATTTACCGATGTTTTTGATAAAGCTCAGTCTGAACGTCTTCCTCCTCATCGTTCTTGGGATTGTCCGATCGACCTTCTTCCTGGCAAGACTCCTCCCAGGGGCCGGGTCTATCCACTCTCGTTACCTGAAACTCAAGCTACATCTGAGTATATACAGGAGAACCTCCAGCGTGGGTTCATTCGACCTTCCACCTCGCCCGCTGGAGCTGGGTTCTTCTTCGTCAAAAAGAAGGATGGATCATTACGCCCTTGCATAGATTTTCGTGGACTCAATGCCATTACTATCAAGAATCGGTATCCCATTCCGCTGATCACTGAGCTATTCGATCGCATCAAGGGAGCCCGTATCTTTACTAAGTTGGATCTTCGTGGTGCCTACAATTTAATCAGAATCCGTTCCGGTGACGAATGGAAGACAGCGTTTAACACCAGAGACGGGCATTACGAATATTTGGTAATGCCTTTCGGGCTGTGTAATGCCCCCGCTGTTTTTCAAGGCTTCATCAATGAGATCTTTCGGGACTTATTATATGTATGTGTTGTCGTCTACCTGGACGACATATTGATTTTTTCACAGGACCTGCCTTCTCACCATCAACATGTGGCAGAAGTCCTCTCCAGACTACGGAAAAATTCATTGTTCTGTAAATTAGAAAAATGTTCATTCGAATTACCCCAGATTCCATTCTTGGGGTATATAGTTTCCGGAGTTGGCCTGAAGATGGATCCAGACAAAGTGAGTGCTGTACTACATTGGCCCCAGCCAACTACTCTTCGTGCTATCCAGCGTTTTTTAGGTTTTGCCAATTACTATAGACGCTTCATTCAAGACTTTTCTTCCATTGCATCTCCTATTGTGGCCCTGACTCGAAAAGGGGCTAATCCTAAGCAATGGTCACCTGAGGCTCTTCAAGCCTTTCAAACACTAAAAGAGTCCTTCTCTTCGGCTCCAATCCTTCGACAGCCTGATGTGACACTCCCCTTCTTTCTAGAAGTAGATGCCTCTAATGTGGGCTTAGGAGCTATTCTCTCCCAACGCTCGGAACAGCAAAAATTCCATCCTTGTGCCTTCTATTCTCGGGGTCTCCTGCCCGCAGAGAAGAATTATACCATCGGGGACAAGGAATTACTGGCTATCAAAGCCGCATTAGAGGAATGGAGATACTTATTGGAGGGAGCTCGCCATCCGGTGACGATCTTCACGGATCATAAGAACTTGTCATATCTCCAGTCTGCCCAATGCTTGAACCCTCGTCAAGCAAGATGGTCTCTTTTCTTTTCCCGTTTTGAATTAATAATTACCTTCAAACCAGCTGCTAAGAACAAAAAAGCTGATGCCTTATCTAGAGCCTTTGTGACGTCCTCTGATATAGAAGAGGGTTCCAACCATACCATTCTAGATCCCAAATGTATCTCACTGGCTGCTTCATCCACCAAAACGCTACCATTTGGGAAGACCCTCGTGCCTCCTACTCTAAGGAGGAAAATCCTTTCGTGGTTCCATGCCTCTCGTTTTTCTGGACACGCCGGTGAACACAAGACCTTTGAGATCCTCTCTCGAAGTTACTGGTGGCCTTCAATGAGGAGAGACGTCAAAGAGTTCATTGCTTCCTGTGAACTATGTTCCCAGTTCAAATCCTCCCGCAGAACTCCAGCAGGGTTGCTGCGACCACTACCCATTCCGTCCAAACCATGGACCCATATTAGTATGGATTTCGTTACTGACTTACCACCTAGTAAGAATCATAACACTATTTGGGTGGTGGTGGACAGATTTTCGAAGATGGCTCATTTCATCCCTCTGCCTGGTTTGCCTTCCTCGTCCATCCTGGCTGAACATTTCATTAAAGAGATCTTCCGTATCCATGGATGTCCGTCTGAGATTGTGTCTGATAGAGGAGTACAATTCATTTCCAGATTCTGGCGAGCCCTTTGTAAAACCTTGGGCATACGATTAGCACTCTCATCTTCTTACCATCCGCAATCTAACGGACAAACTGAACGTGTCAATCAAGATCTTGAGACTTTTATAAGAATGTTTTCATCAGCCAATCAAGACAACTGGGTAGAGTTGCTTCCTTGGACTGAATTCGCCCATAACAACATGTACCATGAGTCATCATCCAAAACTCCATTTTTTGTGGTCTACGGTCACCATCCTTCTTTTCCGGAATTTCCTGCCCTCCCGCCCACCCAAGTTCCTGCGGTGGAAACTGTTTGTCAGACCTTTAAAAATATCTGGTCTCAGGTCAAAACCTGTTTAAAGAAGACATCTATCAAATATAAATCTTTCGCAGATAAGAAGAGGCGGGCTATTCCACCACTAAAAATTGGAGATCGTGTCTGGTTATCCACCAAAAATATTCGTTTGAAGGTTCCATCCATGAAATTCGCCCCTCGTTTTATTGGTCCATATAGGATCATTCAAGTAATCAATCCAGTATGTGTGAAACTTCTTCTTCCTAAGAATCTTCGGATTTCTAATGCCTTCCATGTATCCTTGCTCAAACCTCTTATTATCAACCGTTTCTCAACTCCTCCCTCAGCTCCGCAGCCAGTTCAAGTCCATCAGGAGGAGGATTTCGAGATTACTGAGGTACTAGACGCAAAAATTTCGCGAGGAGGTCTCCATTTCCTCGTTCATTGGAAGGGCTTTGGTCCTGAGGAGCGCTCTTGGATCAAAGCTGAAGATCTTAATGCTCCTGCCCTTTTGAAGAAGTTTTATGCCAAAAATCCGGACAAGCCCGGTTCCAGGCGTTCTGTGCCCACCTTTAAAAGGGGGGGTACTGTCACTCACCGGACCGTGAGTGCCTCTTCCCGGACATTTAGGAACCGTGGCCGTCCTCCATCCTGAGGGTCTGCGCATGCGCAGCCCTTTCCTATACTTCAGTGTATATCCCTTTAACTCAATTGGCAGATCAGGCAACACTCCCTATATTAAGCACCTGTGGTCAACACCACGTTGCCTGATCTTGGAGTCTCATTCCCCATGAGTCTCTGAAGGTGTTCCTGTATTCCTCGTGTATTCAGCGCTGCTGATTCCTGTGGTTTCCAAGCCACTTCTATCCCTGTGGTTTCCAAACCACTTCTACTACTGTGGTTCCCATACCACTTCTACCATCAACTGTATCATCGTGACTGTTTGCTGATTCCTATCCGCTGCCTCCGTGCACTACAGTCTTCTAAACCACTTCACCGCTATTTTATATCATTGTGACTGTTTGCTGATTCCTATCCGCTGCCACCGTGCACTCCAGCCTTTACTTCACATCCACTCACCTGTTCATCATCAAGTTCCTGAGCTGATTCCTATCCGTTGCCTCTGTGCACTACAGTCTCCAGCTTGCAACTCGCCTGGGTTCATCATCGTGACTGTTAGCTGATTCCTATCCGCTGCCTCCGTGCACTACAGCCTCCAGCTTGCAACTCGCCGGTGTTCATCATCGTGACTGTTAGCTGATTCCTATCCGCTGCCTCCGTGCACTACAGTCTCCAGCTTGCAACTCGCCTGTGTTCATCATCGTGACTGTTAGCTGATTCCTATCCGCTGCCCCTGTGCATTGCCGTCTCATCTCAGCTCTCCTGTGTTTCCTCGAGACTACTGCTCACATTGCCATCCGCTACACTTCTGGATCAACAGCTCCTGGTCTACTCTGCCATCCCGTGTTCCATCACTGTGGGTCCTGTTGGTTGCCCCTGGTTACCTCCGTGGGCCGCAGAGTCCTGCTGCTGCTGTCAGCGCTATCGTCCATCTCCTGCTGATCCGCTCTCCACGCCTTCACGTGTCCCGCTGGTCTCTACCCTCCTGTCAGCATTGGATTCGTATCTCATCAACTACTCCTCTGCTGGATCATCTCCATTCTCCTGGGTCCTCTATGAGTCCAGTTCCACGTGTTACTGATTCCTGTGGATTCGTGTCCCTGTTGGTCTACTTACCTGTGCGCTGCACCTACTAGACCGCTGCCTCATCCATCCAGGGACTTCTCATCCAGTCGGCCTCCTGTCGCTCAGGTATCGCTGCACTCCTATCTGACTGCCTGCTTCTGAACCACGGTATGCATACTTCTCATTGACTGTGCTGGTGTATTGCATATCTTGCTGGACTGTGTTTGGTTCTCTCTGGAGTCTGCTATCCGCTGAGTCTTTTGCCATCATTGACTGTGTTATCTTGTGCTGGACTACTTCAAGAGACTTTCTAGATTTGCAGACCTGCTCAGTCATTTATATATATATATTGTGCATATTACTGTGGATCGTGTATAAGGTGCCTGTGTATATCCTGTGTTGCAGTCTCTCCCCGTGCACCTCCTCACATATATATTCAGTGGTACAACTTGCTGATGTCAGACCACTGATCCCTGTTTCCGGTATCACCTGTTCCATTATCCTCTCACATAGCAGTGGTACAACTTGCTACCGCAGACCACTGACTACCCGGATACCTCCACTTGGATTCCATTCCTTCACTCAGACAGCGGTACAACTTGCTATCCGCAGACCGCTGACTCTCATCACCTCCTTGTTTCTGTTGGACATTCCTCCTCACTATAGCAGTGGTACAACTTGCTATCGCAGACCACTGACTACCTTCACGTGCCCTTGTCCATACAGTTCCTTGTGTATTATTACCTCCATATTACCAGTGCTGCTAGTCATAGACTTTCCTGAGCATCTCATCATCCAACATTTCATGTTCCGTGATCACCCAGCTACCAGAGTACCCTATTACCATCTACATTGCTCTGGTAAGCCTACCATCTGGTGATCCCTGGGTAAAGACTCCTAGTGCCCGTGACAGCGGTCTTACGACTTCCCCTCTGGGAAGATGACCGACTAACAGCAGCAACAGCAGCAGTGGCAGTAGTAGGCGTACCGCTGCAGGATTCCTCGGATGAATCCCGTATTGAGGAGGACTCAGTCTGGCTGCTGACTTGGGCTGCAGGACTGAATCTGATGGAGATTGTGGAGGAAGTTGACGAGGAGGGTGTTGCTGGTGTGTATCCAACTGGACCACGGGATTTAGGTGTCCCTGTACCGATGAGGGTCCTAGCCCCAGTTCCTGAACTAACCACTGAACTATGAAGGTTATTCAGGTGACGTATAAGGGAGGATGTTCCTAGGTGGGCAAGATCCTTACCCCTGCTTATTTGAGCTTTACATAAGCTACATATGGCCATACATTGGTTGTCTGGATTTGGATAAAAATAACTCCAGACCGAAGAGGTGCATTTTTTGGTCTTCTGACCAGGCATGACGATGGGCTTTTTCATCCCATGGACATCAGCTGTTTCCCCCCCTGGTGCCTCATTTACAATAACCACATCACCATCCTCATCATCAAGTTCCTCCACAGCGCCAGCTACATCATCAATAGCCTCCTCCCGAGCCACCTCTTCCCGTACAGTGATGGGAAGGTCAGGCTTGACAACCACCAACATCCTTGGACTCGCCTTGTGGATTTGTGATAATTTCTCTTTAGAAGGCAGAGTTGTTTGCTGTTTTGTTGCTGACAGCATAACTCTCTTCAATTTTTTGTAGGGGGGGGGAGGAGGAGGAGGGCTAAGATCTGTGGGTGAAGCTGAACCACTAGTCATGAACACGGGCCAGGGCCTAAGCCGTTCCTTGCCACTCCGTGTCGTAAATGGCATATTGGCAACTTTACGTTTCTCCTCAGATGATTTTAAGTTTCTCTTTTTGCTACTTTTTCTTAACTTGGGCTTTTTGGATTTTACATGCCCGGTACTACGAGATTGGGCATCGGGCTTGGAAGACGACGTTGATGGCATTTCATCGTCTATGTCATGACTAGTGGCAGCAGCTTCAGCATTAGGAGGAAGTGGGTCTTGATCTTTCCCTACTTTATCCTCCAAATTTTTTGTCTCCATTATATGTAGCACAAGATACTGCAGAATGTGTGAACTTGGTAATATTGCAGTACCAATGGACTTATACTGCTGTATTGGTTTTGCAAATTTGGTTATAATTATTATATTTTTTTTTTTTTTTAAATTTTTTATTTTTTTTTACTTTTTTTTTATTTTTTAAAAACTTGGGAATAATGGGGAAATAACTATGCCCTTAGAAGCACAGAGCACAGGACACAGCACCACTGGACTGAACAGGACACGGCACAGGACCCAGCAGCACTACGGAACTCAGCAGGACAGAGCACAGGACACAGCACCACTGGACTGATACTGCAGAATGTGTGAACTTTGTAATATTGCAGTACCAATGGACTTATACTGCTGGATTGGTTTTGCAAATTTGGTTATAATTATTATATATTTATTTTTTAAAAAAATTTTTTATTTTTTTTTACTTTTTTTTTATTTTTTAAAAACTTGGGAATAATGGGGAAATAACTATGCCCTTAGAAGCACAGAGCACAGGACACAGCACCACTGGACTGAACAGGACACGGCACAGGACCCAGCAGCACTACGGAACTCAGCAGGACAGAGCACAGGACACAGCACCACTGGACTGATACTGCAGAATGTGTGAACTTTGTAATATTGCAGTACCAATGGACTTATACTGCTGGATTGGTTTTGCAAATTTGGTTATAATTATATATATTTTTTTTTTAATTTTTAATTGTAATTTTTTTTTTACTTTTTTTTTATTTTTTAAAAACTTGGGAATAATGGGGAAATAACTATGCCCTTAGAAGCACAGAGCACAGGACACAGCACCACTGGACTGAACAGGACACGGCACAGGACCCAGCAGCACTACGGAACTCAGCAGGACAGAGCACAGGACACAGCACCACTGGACTGATACTGCAGAATGTGTAAACTTTGTAATATTGCAGTACCACTGGACTTTTACTGCTGAATGTGTGAACTTGTTAATATTGCAGTACCAATGGGCTTATACTGCAGGATTGGTTGTGCAAATTTTGTGGTAATTAAAAAAAATTAAATTAGTTTTTGGTATTTTTTTAAATAACTTTTTTTTATTTTTTTAAACACAGGGGAATATTGGGGAAATAACTATGCCCTTAGAAGCACAGAGCACAGGACACAGCACCACTGGACTGAACAGGACACAGCACTGGACCCAGCAGCACCACTGACCTCAGAAGGACAGAGCACAGCACACAGCACCACTGGACTGATACTGCAGAACACAGCACAGCACAGCACAGCACAGCACAGCACAGCACAGAACTAAACAGCACAGCACGAGATCTACCAGGACAGAGGACCACCTAACACACCCTCCCTCTACCCTGATCAATGCCCGAGTGAAGATGGCGGCGACTAGCGGGGAATTTATAGGATCCGAGTATCGCGAGATCCGACAACGGGATTATGAGTCAGAGCCTCAGTTTCAGATTTGAATTTGGCGCCAATACCCGGATCTGTCTCGGATCCGACTCGGATCGGCAACGTTCGGGTGGGTTCGGATTTCATAAATCCGAGTGCGCTCATCCCTAACACACTTGGGGGTGAACAGCTTAGGAATTGCAAAGCGAGTTTATACTGGGTCTCCAAATTGCATTTTTTTGCTCCCAGTATGCAAAGGGACTGTCTGACGTGTCTATTTCTATGCTGTCGTTAAAATAATCCGCCACCATTTTTTGGATGTTGATAGTAGGATCAGGTGGCGTTACGGCAGAGGTGTCACGATTATTGGGCATTTCTTTTAGACCAGACCAGGGGCTAGATTTACTAAAAAGTGGAGATGTTGCCTGATTCATTAAGGATCTTAAATGAAGAGGTATCTTATTTCAGTCTCCTGGACAAAACCATGTTACAATGCAAGGGGTGCTAGTTTTCTGTTTTGCACATAAGTTAAATACTGTTTTTCATGTAGCACACAAATACTTGATAGCTTATTTGTACACTGAAATTTAAAGTTGATATTTGTGTGCTACATGAAAAAACAGTCAGTATTTAACTTATGTGCACAACAGAATACTAGTTTGCACCCCTCGCATTGTATGTAACATGGTTTTGTCCAGGAGACTGAAATAAGATACCTCTTCATTTAAGATCCTTAATGAATCAGGTCCCAGGAGCTCATTGCATCTCTTGTCATCTGGGACAGTTGGAAATAAAGAGAAGACATAGCTCTTAAACCTAGGATCAAGCATAGTAGCCAAAATATAGGGATCCAATATCAAGATGTTGATAACGCTTTGATCCTGGCGAAGCAATTAAAGTTCAAGTCCAACATACTAAACGTAAATTCTTTGTTTCATCTCCTCCTTCAGTTTCTCAAGCTGCTGTTCCAAAAGTCTAAGTAAGGGAATCACTTGGCTCCAACTAGCAGTGTCTGAACTCACTTCCCATGTGACTACTTCGAATGGTTTCAGCACCTTGCACAACATGGAAAGTATTTCCACTGCGCTGGACTAAAGTACATTTCCCTTCCTTTCCCAATGTTATGGCTTGTGGAGTAAGCATGGATAGCTTTTGCTGTTCCTCCATCCTCACAAGCATATAATGTGTGAAATTCCACCTTGTTACCACCTCCTGCTTCAGTTGGTGATAGGGCAAATTAAATTGTGCTTGTAGCTCCTGCAATCTCCTACATGCTGCTGCAGAATACCGAAAATATCCTAAAAATTTTGGGACACAGACAGCATCTCCTGCACGTCCCTGTCATTTTTCAAAAAGCTCTATACCACCAAGTTGACTGTGTGAGCAAAACAGGGAATGTGATGGATTTCACCCAGCTATAATGTTCTCACAATATTAGTGGCGTTATCAGAAATGACATATCTTCAGGAGAGTCCAAACTGGATAAGCCATGTTGCAATGACATCTCTATTTTTCAAACAGGTTGTCAGCTGTTATGTGCGTATTGTCGCTAACCAATAACGATTGTCGAACCTCGAGTTGTGTTTCCAACGCACAAAGATTTATTCGCAAATTGTAGAATAATATGCTCAAGCGAAGTAATAGTAAATACAGCCGTTACTTATCGCAGGCGCTCTGGATCCAGTGCAGTCATTCAATCCTGAAGTCTGGGGACAATATGTCTGCACACTGGATCACAAGCTGCTGCTTATATACACAATCAAATACAGTAACACAATGAAGATGGTATAGCTTGCATCTATTGGTCCAGGTCTCAGGAATGTCCAAGGGGTTGTCAATCATTGGCTGGTTCATCCTAAGGAATCCAAAGGAGGGGGTCACCTCTCCAGGGGGAATGCTCGGCTCTTCCCGCCAAGATTCCTTAGTCTTAAGTAGTTCATAATTCCCTATTATTCATAACTTGTGTATACACTCTGCGATTCCCTCGCAGAGCGCACCAAACAGTAGGATATGTAACGAGGTTCATTATGATACCACTCATGATGTAATTCCTTCAACCTGTTCCGTGTATTTCACTAATATGCATGTAACTCTGATATAACATATAAATACTACTATATTTCGACATAACTGACAATGTGTTGCAACTACCATTAATGTGTACTATTTTATAAGTATGCGTGTTTGTGCGAATGTATGGTAAAAGAACAATTACTGTTGCTGCCACGTGTAGTGGATGCATACGCCCTTTCACGCCGTAGCGTACCATACGCATCTATTCAGACAGCAACAACCAAGTTTGCTCGACTTTAATTGAAATGACTTTATCCAATTTGCTGACTTCGACACAGCGGTATGCCTCTTAGTGTAGCCAGTGATACACAAATGTAGAATAACACAGTGAAGAATACTTTCCGTGTTGTGCAAGGTGCTGAAACCACTCTAAGTAGTTACCTGTGAAGTGAGTTCAGACAAGTGATTCCCCTAATTAGGCTTTTGGAAAAGCAGCTAGAGAAATTGAAGGTGGAGATGAAACAAAGAAATTCCGCTAACTATGTAATATAGATAAAGTACTTGATTCGCTTTGCCAGGATCTTGAAATCGGGTTACTACATTTTGGCAGCTGTGCATGATCCTAGATTTAAGACCTATGTCTTCTCTTTGTTTCCAACTGACCCAGATCTCAAAATATGCATTGAGCTCCTGGTCAGCAAGCTGACAGCTCAAGTGGTACCTGACACGGCAACGTCTCCTCCCTCAGTTTATTTGGTAAGCTGCTGCTAGGAAAAATCTATGCTTCCCAATACACCCAGTGGTGATGCAGATGAGTCAGTACAACATGTTGACATTTGGTTTGGTCTAAAAGAATTGGCCAAAAATTGGTAAAATTAACTAGAAATTTCAGGAGGAAGGCTATTACCGGCAATTGCATCGAAGCACAGAGACTTCTGTAATGGAGAGATTCCAGCGAGGATGAATTTATTATTGTGTGAGAATGATGTACTCACTGATGAGGGTGAGGATGAGGGTAAAGATGATAACAGTGTAGATGAAGGTGCTGGGATCTAGTTGAGAGAAGGGACATAGCAGATGCTGGTATGCTTGTTAATTTTTTGGGCAGAATGGCATGTTGACAATTTTATGTTTTTCGACAGTAAACTTTCACCTTTATTAGAGAGGTGTTTTTTTTCTTTAAAAAGGTAAAAGCTTTTTACATTTTTGTTTCCCTGACTTAAAACCACTATGCACTTTAACATAGACTTTAGCACATGAGGTAGAGGGATAGTATCATCATGACTGGTGCCATCAACTGCTTGGTGCTCCTCATCTTTTGTTGACTGATGTGAATCCATATTGATGGCACAGAACAATGTGACTGGAGACTGGAGAGTTACAAGGACACTGCCACCCCTCCTGTTTCTGTATGAGCTATGGTACAGAGCAATGTCACTGGAGACTTATAAGAACACTGCCCCCCCTCCTCTTTCTATTTTAGCTTTGGCGCTGGCCAACTACATTGGAGACTGCCAAGAACGCTGATAACCCTTCTATGGCTGTCTGTGAAATGGTGCTAGATCTCCGCGGAGGGCGGTACTTATAGAATACAAAACTCGTGAGATCCGACGAGGCAACAAAGACGTTTTGCCTCATTTTCAGTTCCAAGGGTGCATCTCTAGTATTTAGTAGAGAAAGTTTCCTTAGTGGGATACTAACCAATAAAGTGACACAATTTATGAGTGAACTGTTCCAGTGTCTCTGGGTAAAGTGTGGAGTGTGGCAAATCCATACTGCCCCCTATCATCCCCAGACTAATGGACTGTGTGTGCAGGTCAATGGCACTCTGAAGCACCTGCTTTGGGAAAATGTAACTTTGGGGGGTGGGGGGATTCTGGGAACGCTACTGTCAGGATCTGCCTTCATTTCTACTGCAGCATTGCATCAGCATGCTGCTTTGTATCTGCAACTCCTGTCTCTAGAACTATATTGGACTTTATACTGTTGCATGTGGCTTTCATTAGAGGTGCTCCTAGTAATCCTTGTCTCTTTCATTTACAGGGGTTAACCTGTGGTATTAGCTAATCATCTGCACTTGTTCTCTCATTATTTATACCTGCCTCACCGAGTTATCTTTGCTGGTCATTTATGTTGCTGTTACTGATATTGTTGTGCTCATTTGTTTCTCCTGTTGCTCTTCCTGTTCCCTGGGATTACTACAAACTGCTTGCCGACAACCTCTGTTCCTGGTTTCTTTCTACTCAGCCTGTTCACCTGCATCAGTCGTATTCCATGTTGTTACCTCTTTTCAGCCTCACTCAGAGATCCATTTTTGTTTTTCTGTAATACTTGGTTTGTATCATTTTCTGCACTTTCTGGATCACATTGTCTCAATAAATATTTATGCTTTCACCATATTCCAGGCTCCATAGTTGTCATTTCCAGTTCTCAGCATAGAAGTGTGATAGCCACAGCTCCTGTTTGTTTATTGGGAGGTGCCGCAGAAGTCTACTGGGTTCTCCCCCTTTGAACTACTATATGGCTGTATGGTCCGTGGACCTCTTGAACTGTTCCGTGAGTCTTGGGAAGGGGAGCTACCCAACCCAGGACGTCTTTGTGGTGGAGTATGTCTTAAGGCTCAGAGATTGTGAGAGAATCTTATGGGGCTCACGCAAGCTAACTTAGTGGAAGTGCAGACCATGCAGAAGACATGGTATGATCAGGGCACGTGCGCCAAAGTGTTTGAGGTAGGGCAGAAGGTCCTTGTTCTGATCCCCACGCATGAGAGCAAGCTCCAGGCTGCCTGGTCTGGACCATACACGGTCTAAAAAACCTGAGTGACATCACTTATGTGGTGCCATTTGATAGCGACAGTAGGTGGCAGCAGACCTACCACGTGAATATGTTGAAGGCATACCACGAGCGTGTGGATTCGGTAGCAGTGGTTTACTGCTAACTGCCTGAGGAATCAGGAAAAGTTCCAGCATGAGCATTACACCTAGCACACAGAGTAAGAGAAATGGTACTTTACCTGTCCTCCACGCGGATGCCAGAGGTGAAGGTGATGTAGAGGATGTGGGCTGGGATGAGCAGTTGAGTGCCTGCAAGAGGGAGCAGCGTGAGGCAGTGCTGTGGTCCTTTTGCGACTCAGTTCACTAGGAAGCCCGGCCAGACTTCCTTGGTGGTGCACCATGTGGAAACAAAGGAGCATTTGGAAATCCATTTATCGGGTCTCACCAGAGGCCAAGGAGTGTATATACAAGGAGGTACAGGAGATGCTTGAGCTAGGTGTGATCCAGCCATTGCGCAGTCCCTCAGTGTCCTCCGTTATATTGGTTCCCAAGAAGGACAAAACAAAGAGGTTTTGCATCGATTACCGCCGGTTGAATGAGGCAACAGTGTCTGATGCCTCTCCCCTACCCCAAATTGACGCTCTGTTAGACACGTTAGCTGGAGCAAAGTATATTTCCACCTTTGATTTGAGCAAGGGGTGTTGGCAAATACTACTGACTCCAGAGGTTTAAAAACGGTCGGTGTTCATTACCCCATTTGGCCTGTTCGAGTTTAAGTTCATGCCATTTGGGTTGAAGAATGCGCCAGCCACCTTCCAGCATGTGGTTGATTACCTGCTTGAAGGTTGTAAAGGCTTTGCTCAGGCTTACTTGGATGACATCACCATTTTGAGCAAATCCTGGTAGGACCATCTGAAACATGTAGGGCAAGTGTTGGAGAAAATTCAGTTGGCAGGTCTGACCATCAGAGCAGACAAGTGTCAAATGGGAATGTCAGAGGTACAGTACCTGGGTCATCGTGTGGGGAGAGGTAGGGATAAGCCAGAACCAGCTGAGGTGGAGGCAATCTGAGACTGGCCTGTGACCCAAGTACAAGTACTGGCCTTCTTAGGGACCGCAGGGTACTATAGACGACTTTTGGACAAACAAGTGATTCTCTCCACTGAGTCACTTTCAGAAACTCCACACTCGTTGGGCTGGCAGGGGTGTAAGTAGTCTCTACTGGGTCACCTTCGCCAGTTAGGCAAGTCAGCCGGGCCCCAGGACTCAGATTAGGGGAATGAGTCTGGGGTGCTGGGGCTGTTGGACATTGCATCCTTAGGTGACTGGTTGTCCCACAGCTGTAGCACTTCTTCTCCAGCCTGGGCTCCGATGGTCTCTGACAACTCCCAGGGACAGGGCGAGACGGTGACTGACAAAAGGTACCCAGAGGGATGGATTCTTGCTTTTGGGGGTGAGTAGAAGAGTGGTGTCCATCTGATTGTACAGTCCTTTTGTGTTGTCTGTTAACCTGGTGCTTCTGTCAGTGTGGCCTCACTGCCACATACTGATCCACCAGCTCGGCGGCTGCCTCCAAGGTGTCTGGTTTTCTGTCCAGCACCCATTCTTTCACCTCCGGAGCGTACCAGCTATGAATCTGTTCTTGGCTCGAAGATGTGGTGCCCGAATGGGTTAAACCCTGGTACTAGGAACTGGGTAAAACTGTATTCCAGTTACCACGCCAGTAGTAACTGGAACACAGAACTGATAGCAATAATTCCAGTCGGCTACCCCCAGGAGTGTGAATGTTTATGTGTTCAGGTTTAAATGTATGGTTTTTTAAAATGTATTTTAGTAAAATAAAAAAAGGTGTTCCTATTGTTCCCTGGTGGACCAGTGGGGAGTGGAAGCCCCCTGGCGGTATTTTTCTGCCAATGCTTCAGTACCTGTCCATGGGGATCAGAGCACTGTGGTGCTGAGGGTGCACCAATCCTTGATGGTCCCGTGGTGGGCCGCAGGAACATCCCCTGACTCATGCTTACAGGTGCAGTTCAGTGGCTGAATCTAGAAGATGCAGGGCAGGTTGGAAATTGCTGGGATCTGGCTGCTACATGGGGGAGGCAGACTCCAGGACAAGGCGAGACTGAGAGTGTCTGGGGGTGGGTGGCATCAGTAGGAGAGGTCAGTAACAGTCAGTTACTGACGGTAAGAAGGAAACCCAGAAAAAACTGTGTAAAGTGCTTTAGCAATGACCATAATCGATCACAGGGTTATTATATAGAGGTAATATATATGAACTAGTTGAAATCACAGGTGTTGCCGGGGTTTAAGTCTTCAAGTTATTAAGTTATCAATAATTTGGATGTAACTGTCAACATTTTAAAATTAATTAGCAGCTTAGCAGCTTCCAACACACCCATGAGGTGGCTGCTCAGTGTCGTTTTTATTTTTATTTTAAATGTAATTCAAATCCATCCAGTGGAAGGCCCAGACCAGGATCAACGGGTCAAAGTTCTGTCCAGCATACATCACTGGGAGGTCTGATCAGGACCCGAAGGCTCAAAAAATCTGGATCCAACTGCACCACCTTGCATTGGTTTTATGGCAATCGGTGCAGGAGTATCCGAATGTATAACCGGACAGACAATCATACCAAATCCATCCAGTGGAAGGCCCAGAACAGGTTCTCTGGGTCACAGTTCTGGCCATCATACATCAACGGGATGTCCGACCGTAACCTTAACCCCCTAGTATGTCTTCTGGGATCCAGTGTTAACAGTCTGTGAAGTTTTCGTCCAAATCCATCCAGTGAAATGCTCAGAACAGGCTCCCCGGCCCAGCGTTTACCAACGGGAAGTCATATCAGGACCCAAAACCTCATTAAAACTGGACAGTATCCAACTGGGCCACCATGCGTTGGTTTCATGCCAATCGGTGCAGCAGTGTCCGAATGCATAACCGGACAAACAAATCAAATCCATCCAGTGGAAAACCCAGAACAGGCTCCCCGGGTCAAAGTTCTGTCCGGCGAACACCAACTGGAGGTCCAACCTCAACCCATTATTTTTCTTCTGGGACCTAATGTTATCAGTCTGTAAAGTTTTGTCCAAATCCATCCAGTGGACGGTTCAGAGCAGGCTTCCTGGGTCAAAGTTCTGCCCAGCGTACACCAATGAGAGATCCGGGACCCTAACCCACTTAATAGCTGCCCAGGATCCAACTAGACCAACTCGTGTTTGTTTTATCCGAATTGGTGCAGGGGTGTCCGAATGCAAACAATCAAATCCATCCAGTGAAGGGCCTAGAACCAGCTCCCTGGGTAAAAGTTCTGCCCAGTGTACACAAAGGGAGGTCTGACTGGGTCCTTAAAATCTGTGCGGGATCCAACTGGACGACCTCGCGTTGGATTCATCTGAATCGGTGCAGGAGTGTCGAAGATATTCGCCTACAAACAAACAAACTTCTTCTTTTAAGTATATAGATATCATAGTTGCCTATTCTCCCAGAATGTCCGGTAGATGCCGAATTTCTTGGAGTCCTCGTGGACTCCCGGGAGAGCAGAACAACCTCTCGCATCCTAACCAGTTTGGTAAGTGAAATTGAGGAGAAGGGGCTTAGTGACGCGATTCATTGTGGCCACGCAACCTGCTGGTATAGGGCAAAATGATGATGACAGCTTAGGGGGCGGGCCTTAGTTATGCAATACTTTAAGCCCCATTCCCAGACGCCCTCAGGCCCACCAGGCAAGTATGAATTATATATAGGTGTATTATAGTATAGGTGGCCAGCACAATGGTTAGCATTGCTGTCACACAACTATAGGGTCATAATTTTGTTCCAATCACAGTCCAGGGATATGTGTGGAGTTTGTATGTTCTCCCCTTGTTTGTGTAGATTCCCTCCCACCTATCATACAGGTAGGTTATTTATATTTTGTAGATGTAAGGGTCCGTATGCTCTGTACAGTGTAGCGTAAAAAAAATGGTGCTCTATAAACAATAATAATAGTACTAATAGTGTGTAGGTATTATATATAGATGTTATATTTTCCTGGATCTCCTAGAGGGAAAGCGAAATGCGACAGTGGAGCATTATTGTCAATCACCGGACTGTGAGTGCTACTTCTCGTGTGTTTAGGATTCGTGGCCGTCCGCCATCCTGAGGGTCTGCGCATGTGCAGCCCTTTCAAGCCTTCAGTACCTGTTCCTTTTCATTAATTGGCTGATCAGGCAACACTCGCTATTTAAAGCACCTGAGGTCAATACCTCGTTGCCTGATCTTGGAGTCTCATTCCTATGAGCCTCTGAAGGTGTTCCTGTGTTTCCTCGTGTATTCAGCTCCTGCTGATTCCTGTGATTCGTTTGTGGTTTCCTGACCACTTCAACTCTCCTGTGTTCCTCGTGTCTGCAGCAGCTGATTCCTATCCGCTGCCTCCGTTGTCTCTACAGAGTTTTCAGGCTCACTTCAACTCTCCTGTGTTCATCGTGTCTGCACCAGCTGATTCCTATCCGCTGCCTCCATTGTTTCTACAGAGTTCCTGCTCACCTCAACTCCCCGGTGTTCATCGTGTCTGCAGCCAGCTGATTCCTATCCGCTGCCTCCGTTGCTTCTACAGAGTTCCAGCTCATCTCAACTCTCCTGTGTTCATCGGGTCAGCGCTCCGCTGCTACCATCTCTGCTACTGGAGTTCAGACCGCCTCAACTCTCCCTTGTTCTTCATGTTCCAGTTCCTTTTACTACTGCTTCCAGAGTATTGCCTCGTTCATGCTGGTTTACCTACCGTGCGCTGCACCAACTTGATTACCGCTCCCACCTTCCAGTGGTCTCTCCTCCTGCCGGCCTACAGCCGTTCAGGTATCCCTGCACATCTCTCTGACAGCCTGCTCTCCTGAATCGCGGTATGCATACTTCTCATTGACTTTGCTTGTGATTGCATATCTAGCTGGACTGAGTTGTGTTCTCCTCCGGAGTCCTTTATCCACTGAGACTATCGCTACCATTGACTTTGTTTCCTATTTGCCTGGATTGTTATTGTGACTTTGTATACCTTAGCAGTGCTGCTCTGTTATCATTTGTATTGTGATATCATCGTGGGATCAAGTCCTGTGTGCCCGTGTATACTCTGCATAGCATTCATCTCCTCGTGCTCTCCTCACATATATATTTCAGTGGTACAACTTGCTAGATGCAGACCATTGATTCCTGTTCCCTGTTATCTACCTCCACCTGGATTCCAGTCCTTCACCTAGACAGCGGTACAACTTGCTATATGCAGACCGCTGACTCTCACTGCCTCCTCGTTACCTCTGGACATTCCTCCTCACTTTAGCAGTGGTACAACTTGCTATACGCAGACCACTGACTACCCTCACGTTTCCTTGTCCATCTGGTTCCTCGTGTACAGTTATATACTCATTACCAGTGCTGCTAGTCATAGACTTTTCCTGAGCATTCTCTCACCATCTGCTGTTCCTCCTGTTCCGTTGTCACCCTGCTACCAGAGTACCTATTACCATCTATATTACTCTGGTAAGCCACCATCTGGTGATTTCCTGGGTAAAGACTCCTAGTGCCCGTGACAATTATTTTATTCCCACCTCCGGGGGCAGCGCTAACATGATACTATCTGCTGAGAATCGTGAATGCCCCCATCCCTAGTGATGTGGGGGGTAAGTGTTCAGAATATGGGAGAATGACCAGCTCTCCCGGCTGTTCAGCAGACCCACCCAGAATTTGGGAGTCTTACAGATATTCTGGGAGAGTGGGCAAGTATTATTATTATTATTATGTTTTATTTGTTAGGTGCCACAAGGTATCCGTAGCGCCGTACACAGTACAAACAGTGGACTATACAGGGTGAAACAGTACAGAACAATAAACAAAAATACCAATACTTCAAAAGCTCCACACATGGTAATACAATAAGCACGGAGTAGAAGAACAGGTGAGGAGACAGGAGGGAAGACGGCCCTGCTCATGTGAGCTTACATCCTAAGGGAGGTTGGACAGAACAGGCACAAGGGGAGCCAAAAGAGAGACGGGAGAGCGAGTGGAGGAGGAGAGGTGGTTAAGTGGATGGTTGGTAGGCTTTACGGAAGAGGCGAGTTTTCAGTGCACGTTTGAAGGAGCACAGAGTAGGAGAGAGGCGGATGGAACGAGGGAGGTCATTCCAGTGAAGGGGGGCTGCCCGGGAAAAGTCCTGGATTCTGGAGTGGGAAGAGGTGATGAGAGTGGAGGAGAGGCGGCGATCATTGGCTGAGCGCAGGGAGCGGGCAGGAGTGTGAATGGAGAGGAGGTTAGAGATGTAGGGGGCAGATTACAAGTATAATTATTATATATGGAGGTGTATTTTATGCTTTTTGCTTCTTTTTTTTGCCTACACTTTGCATAAAGTTTAAACCAAAATCAGCCACTCTACAGTAGAAATCATTGTATTTCTACCATTAGTGCCCTGGAAGACCATGAGAAGGGGGTGGCATAATGTCTGTTACCCCATCACCCCAGGGTGTGGAGACAGGAAGAGTCTGGTGCCACCGAAAGCAATTATTTTCACCATCTCATCTTTATTACTAACATTTACTAGAGAAACCCTGCAATAAATGCCTTAAATTAAACTTTTTTATACACTGTCTAGGGTCATTTACCCTAGAGAGACTGAAAATGGACCCCACACCATGTATAATGGCATACAGATGTGGGGTCCGAGTATTGCTGCTTTAAATCGGCATTTTCAGTGTAGCTCTTTAGCCCATTCGGATATTACACTGGACGCTCTTTTAAACCTTCGGAAAAAGTGTTTTTCGGTTACAAAGTAAGTAATCTTTTTATTATATATGCCCTTCTACCAATCGTTATTGTCACTTTGTTTAAAAGTATGTTGGCTTTTCCATAGCCATAATAATGACTGCCAATGGTGTATAACACTGTCTCTATTGCAATGTAGGAATATAATAGTCTTTGTAGCATTGTAGGAATTTAGCACAGTCTTTGTGACAATGCAGAAATATAACACTGTCTCTGTGGCAATGTAGGAAAATAACATACTCTTCTGGCAATGAAGAAATATAAGATAGTATTTATGGTAATGCAGGAATATTACAAAGTATTTGTGGAAATACAGGAAAATAACACTGTCTCTGTGGCAATGCAGACATAGAACAATGTCTTTGTGACAATGCAGGGATATAACACAGTCTCTGTGACAATGTAGGAATATAACATGTCTCTGTGGCAATTTAGGAATTTAACACAGTGTTTGTGACAATGCAGAAATATAACACAGTCTCTGTGGCAATGTACAAATATAATAGTCTTTTTGGCAATGCAGGTATATAACACTGTCTATATGGCAATGTCAGAATATAATAGTGTTTGTGCCAATGCAGATATATAACACTGCCTCTTGGTAATGTAGGAATGTAACACTGTCTCTGTGGCAATGTAGGAATGTAACACTATCTCTGTGGCAATGTAGGAATTTAGCACAGTCTTTGTGATAATGCAGAAATATAGCACTGTCTCTGTGGCAATGCAGTAATAGAACACTGTCTCTGTGGCAATGCAGACATAGAACAATGTATCTGTGACAATGCAGGAATATAACATAGTATTTGTGGTAATGCAGGAATATAACAGTCTTTGTAACAGTGTAGGACTATAACACTGTCTTTGTGGCAATGCAGAATTATAGTATAGTATTTGTGGTAATGCAGGAATATTATGTGAACTTCAAATAATTGGATGAAGTCGCCTGAAATTAATAAACATTGATTGAATTGGTTTTATGTGAATTAATCGAATGGTACGCTATGGCGCAGAAGGGCTAATTACGCAATTGTACTAGCGATCACTTATAAAACCATTTACACTCATACATACATTTGTTAATAGTTCACTTGAATAAAGTTCCATCACATAGTCCTTTATATTCAAGTGTAATAGATGTAATAGTTTAATGTAATAAAGTTAAAACTACTTTAAAGACATCTAAGGATCAGGATATAGGAAATGTATCATGTTTAGTGTCATACTAATCCACTTTTTACCATCAGAAATCCCCTACTATCGGCTAAGCGATTGCACCCTGCATACGGATAATAAAGAATTAATGGATAATTAAGAATTAATGCTCAAAATGATATAGTGTCTGGAATGCTAATAGGCTGGTTTAAACCAGTATTTCGGCGGTTTCCTGAGGGAAGACACATAGGCAACAGTTTGAGAGTTGACACCCACCCTTGGAGAGCAACGTTTGAACCAACCTATGACCTCTCTCTCTCCCTCTGCCTGCTCCTACCTGGCACACCTCTTCAACCTATCACTCTCCTCTGGTGTTGTACCCTCCTCATTCAAACACGCTCTCATCTCTCCTATCCTCAAAAAACCCAACCTCGATCCCTCCTCCGTCGCCAATTATCGTCCTATCTCTCTTCTCCCCTACGCCTCCAAACTTCTTGAGCGGTTAGTCTGCTGTCATCTGGCCAGATACCTCTCAGACAATTCCCTCCTCGACCCTCTCCAATCTGGTTACCGCCCCCTCCACTCCACTGAAACTGCCCTGGCTAAAGTCACCAATGACCTCCTATCGGCCAAATCCAGGGGTCATTTCTCCTTACTTATCCTCCTCGACCTCTCCGCGGCCTTTGACACCGTGGACCACCCCCTCCTTCTGCAAACTCTTCTCTCTCTCTCTAGGCCTCTCTGGTTCTTTCCATGCCTGGTTCTTCTCTTACCTTGCTAACCGCACCTTCTCTGTCTCCACGTTCGGCTCTTCCACCGCCCCCATGCCCCTCCAAGTAGGAGTCCCCCAGGGCTCTGTTCTCGGCCCCCTTCTCTTTTCGCTCTACACTTCCTCCCTTGTTGCGCTCATTCAACTCTACATCTCCTCTCCTGATCTCTCGTCCACCCTCCTCTCTCGTGTATCTGACTGCCTCTCTGCCATCTCCTCCTGGATGTCCTCACGCTTTCTCAAAATTAACATCTCCAAAACGGAACTCATAGTCTTTCCTCCTTCCAGACTCCCCTTTCACCACAACCTCTCAATCGTTGTTAACATCACTACCATCTCATCTGTCACCCAACTCCATTGCCTGGGTGTCACCCTTGACTCCTCTCTCTCTTTTGCCCCCCACGCCCAATCCCTTGCTCAAGCCTGTCGCTTCCAACTGCGCAACATCGCCCGCATCCGACCCTTCCTCTCACAAGACGCCACCAAAACCATCATCCATGCACTAATCATCTCCCGCCTGGACTACTGCAACCTCCTCCTCACTGGCCTCCCTCTCTCCAATCTCGACCCGCTCCGATCTGTACTCAATGCAGCTGCCAGACTTATCTTTCTCTCACGTTACACTGGCTCCCTTTCCCTTACAGAATCCTCTTTAAACTCCTTACTACCACTTACAAAGCTCTCTCCCAGTCTACTGCCCCCTACATCTCTAACCTCCTTACCATTCATACTCCCGCTCGCTCCCTGCGCTCGGCAAACGACCGTCGCCTCTCCTCCACTCTCATTACCTCTTCCCACTCCCGAGTCCAAGACTTTTCCCGAGCTGCCCCCCTGCACTGGAATGACCTCCCTCGCTCCATCTGTCTTGCTCCCAATCTGTGCTCCTTCAAACGGGCACTCAAAACTCACCTGTTCCTGAAAGCCCACCAACCATCCACTTAACCCCTCATCCACTCTGCTTGTTCTCCCTCCTCTCTCCTGGTCCCTTTTTCTCCATTGCATCACTGCCTCCCTTCGTGCCTGTTTTGTCCACCCTCCCTTAGGATGTAAGCTCGTATGAGCAGGGCCCCTCTCTCCTCCTGTCTTCATACCGACTCTTCTGCTCCGCCCTCACTCCATATGTCTGCCCGGAGTTTCCGAAGCATTGGTACTTAGTGTTTATTGTTCTGTGATGTTTACCCTGTATGGTCTACTGTTCGTACTATGTAAGGCGTTGCGAAAACCCTGTGGCGCCCAACAAATAAATGATAATAATAATAACCTACATTGTACTGGACTGTCCTAAATCCTAAACCAATGAAGAATGTTTTTACAATTATCTTGTTTACTTTATGACATCATCACTGTTTTTTATGTAACACAAATTGTATATAAACCAGTCACTGAGACCATCATTCAGTCTACTTTGACCACAGGCTTCAGGAGTGAACGAGTATATGCTTAATCCAGTGCGCTGCGTATGTATTGGCTGCATTTTATTTTGAATATTGTAAGTTGTTACATTTTGCTATTAAATCTCTTTTGTGGTTTGGAACCACGTTGATCGCAGCGGACAATATTTATTGGTAACAACAAAACAAACATTACAATTACACTGTCTCTGTGGCAATGTAGGAATAGAACAGTCTTTGTGGCAATGCAAAAATACAACTCGATACCTCCGTTCTGCAAAAGATCTGCATCTCTCTTCCACTCTCATCACATCCTCCCATTCCCTGGATACAGGACTTTTTTCGGGCTGCACCCACTTTGTGGAATTCCCTCCCTCCCACAATAAGACTTTCCTCTAGTCTCCAAACCTTCAAGTGTTCTCTGAGAGCCCATCTCTTCAGAAAAGCTTATAATAGTCCCCAAACTGCTTCTTAATCTCCCTAGGTTATCCAATTACCACACTGTACACAGCTAACAACCCTCAGGAACCAGGAGACAATAAGTTGCAAAGCCTAGTATCAATAACCAGGAGACTGCTGAATGCAGAGGCAGGAACTGCTTGTTGCAAGGTCAATACTACAAAGGACACAGATATAGGAACCAGGAAGTTAGCATGTAACACTTTCACTGGGAATGAGTGCAGGACAGTTGTAAGCTCATAAAGTGCAGCCTTCTAAACTGCACTCAGAGAGTGAAACACCAGAACTGCATAGAAGATCTGAATAACAAGCATAATGCAAAGCAGATGAAAACCTAACACCATCAAGTTTGTGTTGACGTTGTCTAATAGTTGACCGGAGGTCCAATGAGCAGAGGACTAACAGCACAGATACAGAGAAGAAACTACAGACAGGAGATACTTTAGTCAGATTTCAGAGTGGATTATTAGTGAGAATAATCAGAGCTGCAGATACACTGAGTGCATGCTGGGAGTAATGGTGCACCAAACACCTAACTCAATCTATCCTATGATGACAGGAAACCTGGTCTAATAAATACAGCACAAGTAACTCTAATCTGTGTCCAAAGAGAGAGAGTGATGTACGAACAATGTTATTTTGAAGATCTGGAGATCTACCACAGAAGACAAGAGTGTGGTTACCCCCAAAGCATGGGGTGGTAAATCTTGTGTTAATTTATCATCGTCAGCTAAGACTGTGCTGGAGGTTTTCAATAACAGACTTTATTGTGCAATGATCGGGCACCCATAATTATTAGAGATGAGCGCACTCGGATTTATGAAATCCGAGCCCACCCGAACATTGCCGATCCGAGTCGGATCCGAGACAGATCCGGGTATTGGCGCCAAATTCAAATCTGAAACTGAGGCTCTGACTCATAATCCCGTTGTCGGATCTCGCGCTACTCGGATCCTATAAATTCCCCGCTAGTCGCCGCCATCTTCACTCGGGCATTGATAAGGGTAGAGGGAGGGTGTGTTAGGTGGTCCTCTGTCCTGCTATATCTCGTGCTGTTCAGTTAAGTTCTGTGCTGTGCTGTGCTGTGCTGTGCTCAGTCCAGTGGTGCTGTGTCCTGTGCTCTGTCCTTCTGAGGTCAGTGGTGCTGCTGGGTCCTGTGCTGTGTCCTGTTCAGTCCAGTGGTGCTGTGTCCTGTGCTCTGTGCTTCTAAGGGCATAGTTATTTCCCCAATATTCCAAAGTGTTTAAAAAAATATAAAAAAGTTATTTAAAAAAATACAAAAAACTAATTACTTTTTTTTTAATTACAACAAAATTTGCACAACCAATCCTGCAGTATAAGCCCATTGGTACTGCAATATTACCAAGTTCACACATTCAGCAGTAAAAGTCCAGTGGTTCTGCAATATTACAAAGTTCACACATTCTGCAGTATCAGTCCAGTGGTGCTGTGTCCTGTGCTCTGTCCTGCTGAGTTCAGTAGTGCTGCTGGGTCCTGTGCTATGTCCTATTCAGTCCAGTGGTGCTGTGTCCTGTGCTCTGTGCTTCTAAGGGCATAGTTATTTCCCCATTATTCACAAGTTTTTTAAAAAAAAAAAAAAAGTTATAAAAAAAATTAAAATAAAAAATAAAAAAAATAAATAATTATAACCAAATTTGCAAAGCCAATCCAGCAGTATATAAGCCCATTGGTACTGCAATATTACCAAGTTCACACATTCAGCAGTAAAAGTCCAGTGGTACTGCTATTACAAAGTTCACACATTCAGCAGTGTATAAGTTCAGTGGTACGGCTATTACACAGTTCCCTGATTCAGCAGTGTATAAGTCCAGTGGTACTGCTATTACACAGTTCCCTGATTCAGCAGTGTATAAGTCCAGTGGTATTGCTATTACAAAGTTCACTGATTCAGCAGTGTATAAGTCCAGTGGTACTGCTATTACAAAGTTCACTGATTCAGCAGTATAAGTCCAGTGCTACTCTCCTGTGCCGCATATAATTTTTAAAGGCTTTGCCGAGTGTGTGTGGCTTAGGGGTACGCTCTCTTGTGCTACATATAATGGAAAACCAAAATTTGGAGGATAAAGTGGGGAAAGATCAAGACCCACTTCCTCCTAATGCTGAAGCTGCTGCCACTAGTCATGACATAGACGATGAAATGCCATCAACGTCGTCTGGCAAGTCCGATGCCCAATCTCCTAGTACAGGGCATGTAAAATCCAAAAAGCCCAAGTTCTCAAAAAATAGCAAAAAGAGAAACTTAAAATCATCTGAGGAGAAACGTAAAGTTGGCAATATGCCATTTACGACACGTAGTGGCAAGGAACGACTTAGACCCTGGCCCGTGTTCATGACTAGTGGTCCAGCTTCACCCAAGGATCTAAGCCCTCTCCCCCCCCCCCTACAAAAAATTTAAGAGAGTTATGCTGTCAGCAACAACAACAAAACAGCAAAGAACTCTGCCTTCTAAACAGATGACATCACAAATCCCCAAGGCGAGTCAAAGGGTGTTGTTGGTTGTGAACCCTGACCACCCCACTACGCAGTCCAGATACTTGTTTGGTGGAATTCAGACCAGTTGAGGGTGTATTTATTTTATTGTGGCCCCGGTATCAAATTGGGTACCGGGGCCACCCCACTACGCAGTCCAGATACTTGTTTGGTGGAATTTAGACCAGTTGAGGGTTTTATTATTATATTGTGGGGACCACTCTATACCACACTAACACTCTATACCACTCTATTTAATACTTTAATTCTATTTAATACTTTAATTCTATTACTAATTCCCATAAAGAGGAACTGCCGCTTCTATTTAATACTTTAATTCTATTAGTAGTTACCATAAAGAGGAACAAAATAAACCAATTTTACCAAAAGTATAATATGACTTACAAACACTACACTTGAAAGATGGTGCCTTTAAATGAAAAAGTCAGTCTTCATTGCACGACTATGTGCAACAGGGACAGTTTTTTGGTTTACAAAGTCAACCAATAACACTTCGACCCTGTCTGTCTTTAACATACTTGATGGGATCTCAATGACGAATGGTCTGTATCATGTTTGGAGGAGGTATTGTGGCCCCGGTACCAAATTGGGTACTGGGGCCACTCCACTATGCAGTCCAGATAGAGGTGTATCAGATATTAAACAACGTTGACTGTTGCTGCAAAAATTTTAAATAATATTGTGGGGAACACTACACTACGCAGTCCATAAACTTTTTGGGTGGAATTCAGACCTGTGTAGGGTTTTTTAATAATATTGTGGTGACCCACTCCTCTATGCAGTCCAGGTACATTATTCGGTGAGATTCATACCAGTTGATGGTTTTCTTATTATATATATTGTGGTGACCCACTCCTCTACGCAGTCCAGGTACATTATTGGTGCGAATCATACAAGTTCAGGGTTTTTAATTTATATTGTGGTGACCCACTCCTCTACGCAGTCCAGGTACATTATTGGTGCGAATCATACAAGTTGATGGTTTTCTTATTATATATATTGTGGTGACCCACTCCTCTACGCAGTCCAGGTACATTATTGGTGCGAATCATACAAGTTCAGGGTTTTTAATTTATATCGTGGTGACCCACTCCTCTACGCAGTCCAGGTACATGTTTTGGTGCGAATCATACAAGTTCAGGGTTTTTAATTTATATCGTGGTGACCCACTCCTCTACGCAGTCCAGGTACATGTTTTGGTGCGATTAAGACCAGTTGATGGTTTTCTTATTATATTGTGGGGACCACTCTACTACGCAGTCCAGAAAGATAGCTCGTTGCAACGTTTTGGACTAATAACTATATTGTGAGGTGTTCAGAATACACGGTAAATTAGTGGAAATGCTTGTTATTGAATGTTATTGAGGTCAATAATAGCGTAGGAGTGAAAATAAGCCCAAAAACTAGATTTTTTAACTTTTTATGCTTTTTTAAAAAAAAATCCGAATCCAAAACCTTAAATCCGAACCAAAACCTTTCGGCAGGTGTTTTGCGAAACAAATCCGAACCCAAAACATCGAGAAAATCCGGATCCAAAACACAAAACACGAGACCTCAAAAGTCGCCCGTGCACATCCCTAATAATTATACCAACTGTGAGGTCTATTTATACACTTGTGTCCTAATGTCAATTCCCATGTGGAGGAGTCCTTTCCATATTCTAACACCCAGAGATCAGGGAAGAGACTGAACTCGCCTGGAGGTTCCTCAAGTTAGGCGTCACATTACAAGATGGTGCCCAACTTGGGATACAACATCCAGTTGTTCACCCACATTACATGACACCTGTGAATAGAGTCTACAGTTACAATTAGCTTCCTAAGAAGTCATTCTTGTATAATAATAGGGTCTATAGATGAATTAAATAATAATAAGCTCTAATAAGAGTACCACACTCTCTACAGTACAGGCTCTGATTGTGTAACATGCAGGTCACAGCTGCTCTCAAGAGATATACAGACTCATGCATTGTATGAACTAAAGTCCTTAGATGATGTTTCATGGTGCTCCAAACTATAACCCAGTTCCTCACCTACAAACAAATCGAGTCCATTGCAACTGTGGGCACCGGATGAAGGATGTATCAATGTCAGTATTCTAACTGTAGCACCCCCATTCCCGTAGATCAGCTGGGTGTCTACGTATAGTGTATTGTGACCTGTGGTGTTTCCTTTACTTCTATTCTCAGCTAGCTCAGTGCCTCCACCTTGGTCTGAGTGCAGTAGGCTCTTCATTGGGTAGTGTTCTTGACAAGCATCACCATAGGGAGACCAAGGAGCCCTCCGCCCCCTACTAACAAAACCACAGATACACCCAGAGACAGCAATAGGCGAATTGATCTTTGAAATCCGATTTTCACAATATATCTCAATCTCTGATCCCTAACTGTCTTTCCCTATCACAACCCCTGTTAGTTTAATCACAGTTCTACAAAGGGGTTTCCAAATTATCTTCAATCCTCCCCACCAAGTCCCTATTTACCTAATAACAAGATTCACATCACACACTCCCTTCAAATAATAAAAAAAACAGGGGTTACTTATCCATTTAGTAGTTTTCTCCTCCCTTTACAGGAAATTTCAGCTGTTTCTCTCACAGGACAGAGTTGACCAGTCTGACCAGGCTCTGCCTCCTGTCAGAGCTGATACTCCTCTGTCCCTCCCAGCTGTTTCCTCCTGGGCTGGTTTTCTTCAGAGACTCACAGGGCTTTTCTGCTGACAAGATGACATTCGTTCTATGCTGACAGGATGACAGGTTTCTCTGCAGACCGTGACCCACTCCCAACCCTCAACTACCAGTGTTAAGTCATTCCTCTCACAACTAAATGTCACTTTTCCCTCTGAGGTAATTCCTTGTCCTTCCAACTCTCACTCTCCCCTTGACCTGCTGGAAACTGTTCATTTTATTTATCACTCCCTGACAGTAGTGCACATGTGCGGCCATCATGTCCGCCGGCCCTACACAACAATACCGGGGCCTACACTTATTTCATTATTCATTCAATGTCAATCATTTTGGAATTTATAATTGGTGGAAATTTGGAAAGATTTATCAGCGAATGTAATCAATAATCGACTTTACCTCTCCATAAATTCTCAGATCTATATTGAAAGGAAAATTCCAGTCTCCTAAAATCTTCCAGAACCCCCTCCCCCAGCTAGTAAATCAGTTCCCATATTGCTCCTCTATTCCACGTGCTCTCCTCAGCTTGTCCAGTGATCAGCCAGCAAAATATTCACCCCACTACTATGTTTCTATTGGCTGAAGTCTGGGTAATGTGTCCCCAATCCATCCCGTTCTGCAGAAGAAATAGATTCGATGATGGTATCAAATATCCACCTCTGGGAACAGCACCTCGAGCTCCATAATCTCCAGCAGTCTGGACATTATGGAGAAGAGATTGAACCTTCTTGTGCTGGGGATGTGTACGGTGATGACTGAGTCCCAGCAGATGTGTACTCCAAGGTCTATCTAGTTATATATGGGGGAACTATCCTTGGATATCATATACATTTCTGAGCAGTAATTAATTGAAAAGACATTAAGAAGCGTAAATTATATAGACATCAGTATCATCATCATCATCTATTTATATAGCATCAGCATATTCCAAAGCACTTTACAATTGGGAACAAACACATTAATAAAATAATATTGGATAAGGTTAGAAACACACTGAAGAATTTTCTGACTGATGTGTTATCTAGAACGACTTTATCTTCGGCCGAAGGTCCATTTACTCAGACGACTTATACGTACACTTTAGACATGTTCTAGACGATTAAACTAAAGGCCGACCGTCCGGCCAGTGAATTTTTACAGCCATAATGTCATGAGCAAAGATTTGAATTTTGTACACATTGTAACGACATATGAGGTCCATGTAACGATATCCCCAAGAAATTTAAATAAAGGACAGAGCATGTTCAATAGTAACCACCCAAAACCTCATAAAAAGAGAAGGGAACACGTCTTATTCATTCATTCATTTACACATACTTGTATACAATGTACGGTCGTTCGCAAACTGCACAACAACAAATTTTCTTACTAATATGAATACTGTTGAACAACAAGCAACTGCACATTTCCTGCTCGCTGTAGCAAGAAGACTGGAAGTACAGACCAGAAGGGAAAGAAGGCAAAAGAATAGATCTTGTTGGACCAACGAGAGGTTCCAGAGCAGACTCATTCCCTCATCTGCCCCTGCTGCAGGAGATACGGCACAACAACCCCGATGACTTCAGGAAGTTCCTGAGGATGAATGAACCCACATTCCAGGAGCTGCTCCAACTAGTCACCCCCATCATCCAGAAGGAGGACACCCGTTTAAGGAGACCCATATCTGCAGAGTAGAGACTGGTTGTTACCCTAAGATATCTGGCAGCAGGAAGGACACTGGCTGATCTGAAACACAGCACAGCAACTTCACCGCAAGCTCTGGGTGTGATAATACCTGAGAGCTGTGATGCTATCATTGAAGTTCTCCATGAACAGTATATGGAGGTTGGTAAACATAAATAGAAATAAGAAATAAATTAGAAATTAGAAATACATGTATAATTTTATTAGCATACATAGAATTTACAATATACATTATATTAATAAAGTGCAAAGCGATAAATGTAACCAAATAAAGTGTTTATAATTGTCCATATTGCAACACTTTGCTATTATCCACGTGTGATGGACTCCCACTGTAGTGCTGCCTGTTTGAGCTGCGTATAGGGGTAGAAGTCATGTATGGTTTCAGCATTAAACATTGTCCTCCCATATTACTATGCTGCATCTGTGAATGCCGATATGTGTAAGATAATGTCGTCTGTGGTTTGATGGCGTTATAATTGTATCCTCCGCGGTAGCCCTACATAAGGTCACACACCAAACACTCCGTTTCCACTTGTATCGGTCTACTTGCACTTTTGACTTTACTTGCTGGTGTTGTTCCAAGTAGATGAAATGTGTGTTGTGCAGGTTTTCTGGCCATTAATGATACAAGTGATAATGGGATAGAGATTGGAGAATTACATAGGCCATTTCTGTGATAAAGAGCTCAGCCCCTGCAAGCTCTGTCTTACCTCTGACGAAACCGCTGATGAGGATGGAGAAACGCGTCAGCTGAGGAGTGACATCACTTCCGGTTTACGATCGGCTGTTAGGACGCTATCAGCTGTTTACTGTGAAGTACCTTCTCTGGATTGAATGCCCATCTATAAGATTCTCCATGAAGATAAGTCATCATATTATTGAACTGTATCCTAATATACCTGCCTTTGGAGATCTTTACACAGAACATGAGATGCCATTTGTGAATACCATCCACATATTGATGGATATCAGTTATGAGTACATAACAGGACTGAGGATTTATGCTAATACAGTTCTA
The DNA here is from genome assembly GCA_036250195.1 of Mixophyes australis. NCBI lineage: Eukaryota > Metazoa > Chordata > Amphibia > Anura > Limnodynastidae > Mixophyes > Mixophyes australis. Next base: position 503,343,233 of record JAVHZZ010000001.1, read on the forward strand.
CCTGGATTTTTTGGAGATCATTGTTTCTATACAACCCTTTCATATTATTCACGTTATGGGAATTAATTGAACTGATCCCACCTATCATTTCAAACATCATGATGTGTCAATAATCCACAACAAGAAATGCAATGGTCACCCTATTTTCTGAAAGTACTTGTGCACTGCAAAGGGGTTTATAATCTATAACATTTATTATGATACAGCACAGATCCACATGGATAATGTGTACTCATACAAAAAAAAATCACATAATATAAAAATACCACATTAATATGATATGAATACCGCAAAAAATATATTCATAAACATAGTAGGTATATCTACAAATATGACAGATGAAAGTGCGGATAAATCCAACCAACCAATGAATCACAGTTCACCCTTCTGGGTTAATGGTGCTGGTGATATAGAATATAAAAAAATATTAAATCACATGTATTCCAATAGTATTGATACTGAGATAGTTCAGAGTCCTGGGTCAGATGACTCAAATAATGGATCACAAAGCGGTTGCTTGTAGCTATGAAAAAAAGAAACTTGCTTATCTGTGTAAAACGAAGGATGAGAGTCTCTTACCAGATTCCTGGAGATGTGTAATTTAGTGAGACCAGTACGTTTGCAGAAATCCACGAGTACTCGTTTGAAATGTGTTTCTCCACTGATGTATCTGGAAGCAATGAACCCGCTGCTCCGTTCTCAGGACTCTAATCAATTCTTATGCACGCTTCAAGGTAATAGCGTTTCAACACAAACATATACCGAAATAGTTGATGGAAACTTCACACAGCATATTGGATCTATATAGATCTTCCAAATAGTAGCGGAAGGTTGGTGATAGGTTGGTGATGAATATTGATAGTATAGTATAAAAAGTTAGGCTTCCAGCCTAACGCGTTTCATCACCAGACAGATAATTTCATCAGAGATATGTTACACAACTACCTAGGCAGTCTTTTATATGGTTCAGCCTAATTAGGAACAGTTTTCACCTGTTAATGAATTAACCCTATACCCATCTGTGCACAAATACTTCAGACCCTAATCCAGGCATGGTACATTCTAGCAAAAATAAATAAAACTTATAATAATTTGAAAACCTCTTCAAAATTATATTATTCCTGACATATGGTTATATTAACCGATAATCAGCATATATCTGTAGTGTCCACATCAGAATCATCATAAAAAACAAACGATACATATAGATATATTTAAAAAAAAACATTTGACATAAAGAAAAAAATCTATTCTATCAGCATTAATAAAATATTAGCTCGCATAATAAAAATCTTTATACTAACAGGCTGGCTCATTAGTACCGCATATAGCCAGACTTCATAGAAAATAAAGACATACGAAAACAGTTGTGTACAAGGAATATTATAAGTACACAATCAAAGGCTTTTCTAAATAAATATGATAAATAGAACTATATGAGAATTCATCCATTAGTAATAATGACAACAAAAATCATCATACTAACACAACACAAAATAGCCCAAAATATTTCAGACTATATCGTTGAGCTCAAGAGATTCATTAAAGCCTGTGGGAGACAATGTGCCAAGAAGATACATCCAAAACACCTCTCGCTTACAAAGTCTTACAGTCCTCTAAATACTGTGGAACCTTTACATTCTATCTGGACAAATATTCAATATGATGTAGCACTTACCCTTGTGTATCAAACCATTGTCCCATAGAGTGTAAGCCTGTGAGCAGGGCCCTCTTACCTCTACGTATCTATGTATTACCCAGTATTGTTATATTACTGTTTGTTCCCAATTGTACAGCGCTACGGAATCTGCTGGCGCTATATAAATAAATGTTGATGATGATGATGATGATGATGATGATGAGAGAGGTGACAATCTATCCCGTACAATCCAATGCCTCCTACCTCCCAGTTCCATCGGTGTCACTATTTCTACCCTATGTGTCATGTCTGAGCACCATCCATCTATGTGTCATTATATTCATGTATCTGCTACTATGTTTGTTATATTCATGTGTATAATATCTGTAAGATGATTGGTGCCCTATAAGGAAACGATGATGATGATGATGATGATGATGATGATGACTGTAGATGGATATATCAATCATCAATTTCTGCACAGCACAGAAGGTTACTTACAATGCAGACTCCATACACAGCGCAAACGGCCACCGCGGTGCCCAACCTGTTACATTTACATCATGTTATGCTATAAACAATAAAATGTATTAATATAAGTTAAGAAACAACTTTGCACATCATATAATAAAGTTATATATATTAAATAATCTTGTTGATGTCTCTGCAGTTTTTAATATTTCATATGATCTCTCTTTGTTTTGATGGTGTAGCTGAGACCTCTGTTAGCGGAGCTAGGACAGTCCGTCCCTGGCTGACTCTGTTACTCGGTGTTGGCCCCTCATGGTATTCACAGCAGGCCCAGGTGCCTCCAGATTGTGCTGATCTGGCTTCACAAACAGAAGCAGCTCAGGGATCTCCAGTGTGGGAGGGAGTCTCTCAGCAGCTGCTTCTAATCCACAGCCTGATAAGGCTTCTGTAGGTGGCATCTCCTCTCATCAATATCCTGCCCAGGAATTATCTCCTTTCTAAGAACTGGTAAATCTCCTGGGAATCAGCAGGAATCAGATCTCCATAGAAATACAGCGCTGTCATGTGCCCAAATGTAACTTACAATCAGAGCACAATGCTCCTAATACACTTCCATCTGTTCTTACAGAGCTATTCAAACGGGAGATATAGAAATTTAACATGCAGCCCTAGAAATATAGGTGCAGAGCAAAAAACTCAGCAGAGCGTCAGGTTGCAGTGTGTGCTGTCAGGGAGCAGAGCGTGGCTGGGTGTGATGTCAGGGAGCAGAGCGTGGCTGAGAGTGATGTCAGGGAGCAGAGCGTGGCTTAGTGTGATGTCAGGGAGCAGAGCGTGGCTGAGTGTGATGTCAGGGAGCAGAGCGTGGCTGAGAGTGATGTCAGGGAGCAGAGTGTGGCTTAGTGTGATGTCAGGGAGCAGAGCTTGGCTTAGTGTGATGTCAGGGATCGGAGCGTGGCTGAGAGTGATGTCAGGGAGCAGAGCTTGGCTGAAAATGATGTCAGGAAGTAGATCATGGCTTAGTGTGATGTCAGGGAGCAGAGCGTGGCTTAGTGTGATGTCAGGGAGCAGAGCGTGGCTGAGAGTGATGTCAGGGAGCAGAGCTTGGCTGAGAATGATGTCAGGGAGTAGATCATGGCTGAGTGTGATGTCAGGGAGCAGAGCGTGGCTTAGTGTGATGTCAGGGAGCAGAGCGTGGCTTAGTGTGATGTCAGGGAGCAGAGCGTGGCTTAGTGTGATGTCAGGGAGCAGAGCGTGGCTGAGAGTGATGTCAGGGAGCAGAGTGTGGCTTAGTGTGATGTCAGGGAGCAGAGCTTGGCTTAGTGTGATGTCAGGGATCGGAGCGTGGCTGAGAGTGATGTCAGGGAGCAGAGCTTGGCTTAGTGTGATGTCAGGGATCGGAGCGTGGCTGAGAGTGATGTCAGGGAGCAGAGCTTGGCTGAAAATGATGTCAGGGAGTAGATCATGGCTTAGTGTGATGTCAGGGAGCAGAGCGTGGCTTAGTGTGATGTCAGGGAGCAGAGCGTGGCTTAGTGTGATGTCAGGGAGCAGAGCGTGGCTTAGTGTGATGTCAGGGAGCAGAGCGTGGCTGAGAGTGATGTCAGGGAGCAGAGCTTGGCTGAGAATGATGTCAGGGAGTAGATCATGGCTGAGTGTGATGTCAGGGAGCAGAGCGTGGCTTAGTGTGATGTCAGGGAGCAGAGCGTGGCTTAGTGTGATGTCAGGGAGCAGAGCGTGGCTTAGTGTGATGTCAGGGAGCAGAGCGTGGCTTAGTGTGATGTCAGGGAGCAGAGCTTGGCTGAGAATGATGTCAGGGAGTAGATCATGGCTGAGTGTGATGTCAGGGAGCAGAGCGTGGCTTAGTGTGATGTCAGGGAGCAGAGCGTGGCTTGGTGTGATGTCAGGGAGCAGAGCGTGGCTTGGTGTGATGTCAGGGAGCAGAGCGTGGCTGAGTGTGATGTCAGGGAGCAGAGCGTGGCTGAGAGTGATGTCAGGGAGCAGAGCGTGGCTTAGTGTGATGTCAGGGAGCAGAGCTTGGCTGAAAATGATGTCAGGGAGTAGAGCGTGGCTTAGTGTGATGTCAGGGAGCAGAGCGTGGCTGAGAGTGATGTCAGGGAGCAGAGCTTGGCTGAGAATGATGTCAGGGAGTAGATCATGGCTGAGTGTGATGTCAGGGAGCAGAGCGTGGCTGAGAGTGATGTCAGGGAGCAGAGCTTGGCTGAGAATGATGTCAGGGAGTAGATCATGGCTTAGTGTGATGTCAGGGAGCAGAGCGTGGCCTAGTGTGATGTCAAGGAGCAGAGCGTGGCTTAGTGTGATGTCAGGGAGCAGAGCGTGGCTTAGTGTGATGTCAGGGAGCAGAGCGTGGCTGAGTGTGATGTCAGGGAGCAGAGCGTGGCTTAGTGTGATGTCAGGGAGCAGAGCGCGGCTTAGTGTGATGTCAGGGAGCAGAGCGTGGCTTAGTGTGATGTCAGGGAGCAGAGCGTGGCTTAGTGTGATGTCAGGGAGCAGAGCGTGGCTTAGTGTGATGTCAGGAAGTAGAGCGTGGCTGAGAGTAATGTCAGGGAGCAGAGCGTGGCTTAGTGTGATGTCAGGGAGCAGAGCGTGGCTTAGTGTGATGTCAGGGAGCAGAGCGTGGCTTAGTGTGATGTCAGGGAGCAGAGCGTGGCTGGGTGTGATGACAGGGAGTAGAGCGTGGCTTAGTGTGATGTCAGCGAGCAGAGCGTGGCTGAGTGTGATGTCAGGGAGCAGAGCGTGGCTGAGTGTGATGTCAGGGAGCAGAGCGTCAGTGAATGTTATATCAGAAGCACAGCTATTTGGTGCTGGCATTAGTATGACATAATTGGGTGGTGATAGTATCAGTAGTGTAGAGTACAGTGGTGCTGGGATCAGTAGGGAGTAGGTCATACTGGGATGAGTAGAGCTTGGTAGGGTGGCACTGGGATGTGGTTATGCTGGGTGGTCTTCAGGTGATTCAGTGTAGTTGAGTATTGCTGGTATATATATATATATAAAGAGTATGTGAGCTCCATTTGTAAGTGTTATGGGTGTGGTACATATTTTACAGGCACTATGTAGAGAGCGTCTGCCTGATTTGGGTTATCTCAGGGACTCCTGTGCTCTCTCAGAGGGAGGTGATGAGTGATGAAAGGGAGAAATATCTCTTTCATATCCAGGGTCTCATTGCACAGTGATCTCCTTTCTATTCTATATCCTGCTAATATCTCAATGCTGCTGCTGGAGAATATTCTATGAGCTGGTAAACTGAGAGTCAGATGCACAATGGTCCTCACAATGCATTGGAGCCTTACAGATGGCAGCGATTGTGGAGCAGTAGATATTTGGCAGAAATAGGGTGGAGGTGGCACATTTTCAGGGGCGTTCTTCGATGTGAGGAGGGGGCTCGGACACATCCATTCTGCACAATGAAAATCTCATTTTCGTGTAGTCTGCACATCTAGACACACCGACTCCATTGCAAGGATCGTCCTGATTCTGCCCAACTCCTGCTTGTGGTCGGGTACAAGAACCATCTTCTGAGAAAATGGCGCCATATTGCACCACAATCCCACGTTTGTGACGTCAACAAATGATTTTGCACTCAGTATTCAATAAGCAGCGTAGTGTATCTTTTATATATTGAGTTTTTTTGCACTGTTCATGCTGAGACAGTGACCATAATGGGACTATTCAGACCTGTGACTTCTTGCCACTTATGGCTCCTTATATCTGAAGAGGTGGGACGGGGAGGGAAGGGGTGATCTAACCTAGGGCGTAGTCGAGCCATTGTGCTTCTATTCAGACTGCGATGTAATCACAGATACGGCTGATAAAAGCGTCTATTTGCAGGTGGTCAGGACAGGTGGGACTAGCGGACGAGGATGATGATAACAAAAACCTGAACTAGGGAGCGGTTTACAATTAGATGTTTGCGAGTGATTTGCAGACACTTCCTGAGACTTTAGTGGCCGATTGGCCGTAGATTTGGATTTGCCGCGCGTGTTGTAGTAAAGATAGAAGTACTAATTTGTTACGCATGTCTGAAAATGAATCCTGTTGTATTAGCTAGGTTATTACGTTTAAATTATGTTTCATAGCAATTGCATTCATAACATATAACATAAAGGTTTTTGGACATGTTAGCGAGTTGGACGCAGGTGTCTGAGACATCTTCAACTATCAATACGACTTAAATATGCAGACACTGGTGTGCAACGTTTTCAAATGTTAGTTATTCTTCCATGTGCGTTCCTCTCTGAACACATTAAAAAAATATTATAAATGCTAAAATAAATGAACAACTATTAACACTATAATCATTAATAAAAATATGTATTTGAAAAGATTTTTTTTTACATTCAATACATTAATATGCTTTAAATAAGTACAGTTACAGCGCCTGAACGCAAAGTGAATGGAATTTACGTTTTTTAATAACGGATAGGAACTGCGCACATGTACGGCACAGGCTTGCCCATGTTCCGTTTCCATTTGAATACAGGTTTAAGTACATTCTGGCTATAGAGCACTTGCCGTATGCAGCAATATAAGCTGTGTTTGGCTGTAAATCAACATTTTCAAACCAATACTCCTTTCTGATTGGTTGAAAGTTTTACATGCAAAACACGTGGGATTTTGACCACTAACATTATACAAAGCAAGGTACTGCCTTATTGGAGCCAATGGGGGTTTCAGGAGCATAGAGAGAGCAGGTGGCAGCGTAGGGGAGATTAGTGTGTGTTAAGGAGTGTGGAATATGAGCTTTGTGTATTTTTTTAATTATTATTTTGTTTAGTTTCCCTTGTTTGTCTTATTGTCTGTGTGTTTATTAATATTTATTTATTTTCTGAGTGCTGTTTTTTTGGTATTTACTGTATTTCCCCTGTCCTAGGTTTGTGAATGTGTTTGTTTATTTCTGCGGGCAAAACTAAATCCGGGCGCAGATTTGGTTTTGCGGAGAATTGTGCCCTCATACACAATGTAGTGCCCCTGTATGAGTGGGTTTTGAGGAGCTTTGCTGCAAAGACCATGTTAGCAAGAAAATAGCAGCAGTGGTCACAATTATGTGACGCTGTGAATGCGGTGGCCCCAATAAGAGAAGTATTGACAACTGCCGCAAGCGCATTAGTGATACTAAAAGGAGAGTGAAGGAGAAGATGGCTGAAGAGGGGCGAGCAGCTGCAGAGACTGGAGGTGAGTCTGCTCTTGTCATGTCCTACACAAGTTACAAGGAGGAGTTCAAGCAGCTCATTGAGTTCCTCAAGAGAGTTAATGTGCGTGACACAGACAGACCTGTGTATCAGGCTGGTGAGTAATGTATAATGGTGCAAATGTTTATCCTTTATGTGCAAACAGTAATCCAGCAGCATGTAAATGATTTTTCTGCACATTGCAAACAGAAGTCTGAGCCTTTGTAAAAGTTTCTTGTTTTTTATGGTGAACATTTTTTGCACTAGAAAAAAATATTAATAGGAAACCTTTTAACATTTTCTACACACAGTTCCCACCGAAAGCAGACAGCACCAGCATCACCATCACCTGCACCTGCACCAGCAGCACCAGCACCTGCACCAGCAGCACCAGCATCAGCAGCACCTGCACCAGCATCACCAGCACCTGCACCAGCAGCGCCAGCAGCAGCACCTGCACCAGCAGCACCAGCACCAGCAGCAGCGCCAGCAGCAGCACCTGCATCAGCACCAGCAGCACCTGCACCAGCAGCAGCGCCAGCAGCAGCACCTGCATCAGCACCAGCAGCACCTGCACCAGCAGCAGCGCCAGCAGCAGCACCTGCATCAGCACCAGCATCTCCAGCACCTGCATCAGCACCAGCATCTCCAGCACCTGCACCAGCAGCGCCAGCAGCAGCACCTGCATCAGCAGCGCCAGCAGCAGCACCTGCACCAGCAGCACCACCAGCACCTGCATCAGCACCAGCATCACCTGCACCTGCACCAGCAGCGCCAGCAGCAGCACCTGCACCAGCAGCACCAGCATCAGCAGCACCTGCACCAGCATCACCAGCACCTGCACCAGCAGCGCCAGCAGCACCTGCACCAGCATCAGCAGCACCTGCACCAGCATCACCAGCACCTGCACCAGCAGCGTCAGCAGCAGCACCTGCATCAGCAGCACCAGCACCAGCGCCAGCAGCACCAGCAGCAGCACCTGCACCAGCAGCACCAGCACCACCAGCACCTGCACCAGCAGCAGCGCCAGCAGCAGCACCTGCATCAGCACCAGCAGCACCAGCACCTGCACCAGCAGCAGCGCCAGCAGCAGCATATGCACCAGCAGCACCAGTGCCAGCAGCAACACCTGCACCAGCACCAGCAGCAAGAGCAACAGCATCAGCAGCAGCACCTGCACCAGCAGCAAAACCTTCACCAGCAGCAGCAGCACCTGCACTAGCACCAGCAGCATCAGCACAAGCAGCATCAGCACAAGCAGCACCAGCACCATGAGCAGCAGCAGCGGCAGTAGCAGCACCAGCACCTGCACCACCAGCATCAGCACCAGCACCATGAGCAGCAGCAGCACCAGCAGTAGCAGCACCAGCACATGCCAGGAGGATGATGTCTCCTTTGAAGGTAAATCCACCTATGTTGTATTGAAGGGTGGTAAAAAAAAATGCTATTAACCATTTGCCTGTAATGACAAGCACCTGTAATTGATTTTTACCTGATAATTGTTAATAATGGGGTTTATCATTTTCTAAGGAACATCACAAGGCGCCAGGGATATCACACCTGAAAGAGACAGTGCAGACGTGGAATCTGTCGGCACATTACCAGAGGTTGTGGAGCCTGTGTGGGCTGCACAAAGTCCACCAACTTCCACACCCAGCCAACCTCAACCTGCTCCTGTCCCCAATTTGGCTGAATCAATTCGGCAGTTTAGCAGGGTGCAGGAGAATTTGGTGTAATTCCACCAGGACACCCTGAGAGATATTCAGCGCCAGCTGACTAAAGGGTTTAGATGCTTGTGCAATGTACAAGACACCCAACAAAGGAAGGATGTCTACCTCATTGGAATGCATAGATGCCAGCCTGATACAATTAAACACAGGACTAGACAACCTAACTGGGGCTGTGTGTGGTGAACTCTCGGGAAATTTAGTATCTGTGTGAGGCCAATTATTGGCCCGGCTGCCGGTGCCTTCATCGTCTGTTGGCAGTACGGTCAGCACAACCCCAAGTCCATCATTATCCGCTACTCCTGTGCATGGCAGTGGTAGAATGAGGGGGGCAGACGACCATCCACCAGCCAGGACTAGAGCCCTTTTTTTGATTTAACAACAAACAGTGTTTTTTTCTGTTTATTTACATTTAATTACTTAATACATTTTTTATGCACACTGGTGTTGTTTACTTGGGTAATCTGGGTAGACGTATATTGTTTTTATCATTAACTATTGTCCTAACGGTGTATCAAGATTGAAGAATGCTGATAGTATATCTGCGCTACTACCAATTGCAGCTTTACTGTTAAACCAAGGATATACACTTCCTCAATAAAATCAATACAAAACAACGTAAATGGTGAAACCTCAAGCGCTTGGCTGCTCTTACATAGTAATAGTGACAAAATTAAATAATACTTTAATTTTCATGGAATTCAGATCTTCTTGGTGTGATGTCCCTCCTCATTTCAATAATCATGTGAATGAAACAAATAACAAATACATAGTGTAATACTGTATGCACAAGTATAAACAATAAGCAAATGTGATAATCTTTTTGGTTTCTTCTCCTTTGAACCCCTCCAGGTAGAGCACTTCCAGGAACAAATTTAAACATGTGTTTATAATTGTGTGATAAACTTTCTTCTAAATGTGTCTTTCCACAGCATGAAACTCTCTTGCAGCATTTCTCATCCCTTTTATGTGTATACTCAAAAGATATGTGAGCGTTGTATGCATATCTTTATCATTTCTTTTATGGTAGATGATTTCTCCAATCTTGACATAGAGATTGTCTAAAAAGTATCCCAGTAAAAAAATCTTTTTAATTTTGCATTGATATTTGCAAATAAAATAAAATTTGATACAAAATGTAAAACATATAAAATGACTAATAAACAAAAATGAACTTCTAAGGTTCAAAGAATCAGACGGATTCCTACCAGATATTCTTAGGTGTTGCGCAAGGTACAAGTGTTTGCAAATCCCAGGAAATTTGCATCACTCCGTCTTCTGAGTATGGAATCCTGGTAGCTGATTCTTATATCACCCCTTCAGTTCTCAGGCCTTATTATCCAAAGCGTTTCATCCTTCCTGGTCTTTTTCAAGGATCATCCTTGACTTGTACCTTGCGCAACACCTAAGAATATCTGGTAGGAATCCATCTAATTCTTTGCATTTAAATCCATGTTTGGGAAACATATTGCATCCTGATACTAAATATAACTCAGTCTTCTTGGGGCCAGCACAGAGTTCAGGGGGCTGGCTTACCCCCTGCTAGGCTGTGTCCAAAACTGTATAAAACAGCACTGGCTTGTACTGAAATGTATTATTATTGTTCCATCTGACCTTTTAATCACTAGTACCTTAAATCAGTGTGATCTGTCCTTGTCAGGACACTGGAGCTAAATAAACATCACTTGCTTCAAGATCCTGCTGCAATTTCCTGTGACCTACAGATTAGACCCAACTCTAATCCGTTTTTCGGCTGTTCTGAGGTTTGGACCCAGCATCCAGTACCACCGCTCTGCCTGCTACCCAGCATCTCTGGCCATTGTGATACACCAGGGGGAACCATCCACAGCAACCCTGATCTATTGGAAGAGGTCAGGGGTACCAGCCCAGGTGGCCAGCAAGGGGGCACACTAACAGCGAATGTTACCCAGAAGAACCCATTCTAAGTGTCTGCAAAGGAGCCTAGTGGTGGCAGCTAACAGATAATGAAAGGGGACAGTGGCAAGGCAAGCCCAGCCGGTCCCCAGCAACACGAACAGGGTGGTATAGGAAGTCTGTCTTGTCACAATGCTCGTTTTGAGTGCCTTAATGAGTCAGGTACAGAGTGTCCCATGAGGGTAGAGCCTTGGAGTCAGCGACTACAGCCAGAGCCTTGTCTGTCCAATTCCGGAGGACCCCTTGTACAATATGAATAACCGAATGAACTGCGAATGCTCGCTCTGATACGTGTCTGTGTGATATTTAATCACAGGGTGCTGGTACCTTGACCACCCCGCTCACTCTCTGTTATCTTACTTATTATTACTGTAAAATGCTGCAATACTTCTAATACTATTATATGCCTATCCTTCTATATTACACCACTATTGGTCCTTCTACATTTCCCTCTCACTCTCACTCTCTCTATTAACATACACATGTAGACACACAGAGGAAAACCTAATCTTACGCAGATTCCCCTTATTTCTCCGCTCTGTACACACTTACATGCTGTACACACTTACATGCTGTACACACTTACATGCTGTACACACTTACATGCTGTACACACTTACATGCTGTACACACTTACATGCTGTACACACTTACATGCTGTACACACTTACATGCTGTACACACTTACATGCTGTACACACTTACATGCACACTCAGCAGAAACTCTGATATAGACGTTATATACAACAAAGGATCATTGGAAAATGCGCAACTTGTATTACACCCCAATAATTAATGAGTATTATAAGTTATATTATTTACTGTTAATTTTCCTACGTGAACTACACATTGTGTTGCGGATAGTGACTGCTTTGTCCTAAGGATCTGCCTTTATTTGTATCACACAAAAGTGACCATTGGTGCAGCCAGTAGTAGTGAGACAGTAACCAGAGACTGACCCATTGGCTGAAGCTGCTGTCACCTGTTTGCGGCAGCTCGTCTACAGACTGTGCCAAATGTGTTACCATGGAGGCTATTGGTCAGCTGTGCTCCCGGGCGGTGTTATCCACCAAGTACTGTGATCCAACGGCCCAACAGCACCATATAGACTGAGCTCATTAATGTGTCAGCTGGCGATACGTCATATGTGTTATTCTGGTCCTGTTTGTCCAGCTGGTTTAGGGTGGGGGTCTGAGGGAAGTGTACGTATCATGTGAGAGCGCACTCAGAGTATGTTATATACCAACTGTATAATCAGGATTGTATTTCTTATAGTCATTGGCTTATGTAAATTGATTTGCTGTTATAGAATTTGAGTGGGTTTCAGAGATCCGCCTAGTGATCCACCACATCAATATGGCAGTCAGTATACCCCCTACTCAAACACACCGAAAGACAGTCATGCCCAAGGCCGGAACGTACAGGCTTCAGGGGTTTCTTTGGTTTCATCCTCAGACTTAGCAACACATGAAAACTGATTTTCTATTTGTACTTTCATCGGCAGTTGTTACTAAGCGCTTAGACTTATTCAGTGTAGTTTCTATTCAACAGCCTAACCCAGAGCTCAACAAATCTTGTAAACGGTAGCGATCAGCCTAAAGAGGTCGGACTTCTTATATGGTATCTGGTAATAATAAATGGACCGTACACATAGTACCCGCTCTTTACGCACCGCACACCCCTTACAGACATTACACCGTGTTTTATCTCTACCTCCCCCCTATATCCCTCCTCCCATACTCCTCCCATACTCCACCCTGACTCCACCATGACTCCACCATGACTCCACCCTGACTCCACCATGACTCCACCCTGACTCCACCCTGACTCCACCATGACTCCACCATGACTCCACCATGACTCCACCCTGACTCCACCCTGACTCCACCATGACTCCACCCTGACTCCACCCTGACTCCACAATGACTCCACCCTGACTCCACCCTGACTCCACCATGACTCCACCCTGACTCCACCATGACTCCACCATGACTCCACCATGACTCCACCCTGACTCCACCATGACTCCACCATGACTCCACATTCAATCACAAAGTTCTTCTGTCTACTCTTCAAAGACTTTTAAATGATTACCCTTAAAGGATAATCCTTGTGCCCCCATGAGTCCTGATTTTCCTGGACCATCCCCTTTTGCCCATCCAAATTCTTTAACTTAATAGTCTTAATTTCCCATCATTTAAATGCTTGATGACTTCAATTTAACAGGACAAGTATGAAAGTGCTAGCGACATGGCCGCCTTTTATCACACGCATGTTGGGGGTTAATGTTTTTACTGTATTTGTTAATGTGTCTCTAATGTGTAAATCATAACATGTTCTGGTGGTTCCGGGGCTGTGGGTACCCAGAGAGCTTGTATTACTGCTCCTTCAGGGACTCCAACGGGTGTCACTGCCGAAGCGTCTTCTGATAGAGGATTTATCGAGCTCGTATCATTGTAGTGTGTGAGTTTACTGGTCTAGAAATATCATTTTGCATCTGTTGTTGACCTTGTGTGAGCTCATTTTTGGCTCATTGCTTTCTGGGTCATCTAAGGTAACCTGATAAAGAGGTCTCAAGATGAGCAGGTTCAATGTGGAAACGTTTGGAAAAGCCCCAGTAGAAAGTTCATTTTATCATTCAATGTTGGCAGCTGCTCTGACAATAGCCCAGATTTGACATACGTTGGTGAGTCTCCAGACATGGACTCATTCCTTTTTATGATAAAATCCACAGCCCCTCTCTTCCCTCTCTGTTTTCTGCAGTATATAATCCTATGTCCTCCCTCCACGACCACACTGCATGTGCTTCAGCCGATATCCCACCTTTCAGCATCGTCTGTCATATCTCCACTGGTGGATCTATTGTCCATTTGATGAATGTATAACCACTGCCACCCACTTCCACACTCCTTCACCTGCCACATTTCTATTATTTCATCCCGTACCCATCGGCACTCTGGGCCTGAATCATGTATAAATGCAATATACATGTAAGTTTTGTGTTTTAAAAAGAGCAACTTGTGTCGTTCCTGTCGTACTGAAATCCAAGCGATTTGGATCTAGGTGGAAGCACAGTCTCCCACAACAGTACTTGCTGCACGCACACAGAACAGCCTGCAGTACAATAGGTCATATCACAACACATACAAGAGTTATTTGAACATAAATTATAACAACTAAGTTGTTATTTTTTGTTAATTTTGTTATAACATATATACCATTAATATATATTAATATTCATATAATATAAGTATATATTTGCATGAATAAAGAATATGTCAGTGTGTACTGTATATACAGGGCCTGAAACATTAGGAAACACAAAACTAAAGTAATGTTTGTATTTTAAAAAAACGCACATACATGAGTTATACGCACATACATGAGTTATACGCACATACATCAGTTATACGCACATACATCAGTTATACGCACATACATCAGTTATACGCACATACATGAGTTATACGCACATACATGAGTTATACGCACATACATCAGTTATACGCACATACATCAGTTATACGCACATACATCAGTTATACGCACATACATCAGTTATACGCACATACATCAGTTATACGCACATACATCAGTTATACGCACATACATGAGTTATACGCACATACATGAGTTATACGCACATACATCAGTTATACGCACATACATCAGTTATACGCACATACATGAGTTATACGCACATACATGAGTTATACGCACATACATCAGTTATACGCACATACATGAGTTATACGCACATACATCAGTTATACGCACATACATCAGTTATACGCACATACATGAGTTATACGCACATACATGAGTTATACGCACATACATGAGTTATACGCACATACATCAGTTATACGCACATACATCAGTTATACGCACATACATGAGTTATACGCACATACATCAGTTATTCGCACATACATCAGTTATACGCACATACATGAGTTATACGCACATACATCAGTTATACGCACATACATGAGTTATACGCACATACATCAGTTATACGCACATACATGAGTTATACGCACATACATCAGTTATACGCACATACATCAGTTATACGCACATACATGAGTTATACGCACATACATCAGTTATACGCACATACATGAGTTATACGCACATACATCAGTTATACGCACATACATCAGTTATACGCACATACATCAGTTATACGCACATACATGTGTTATACGCACATACATGAGTTATACGCACATACATCAGTTATACGCACATACATGAGTTATACGCACATACATCAGTTATACGCACATACATGTGTTATACGCACATACATGAGTTATACGCACATACATCAGTTATACGCACATACATGAGTTATACGCACATACATGAGTTATACGCACATACATCAGTTATACGCACATACATGAGTTATACGCACATACATGAGTTATACGCACATACATGAGTTATACGCACATACATGAGTTATACGCACATACATCAGTTATACGCACATACATCAGTTATACGCACATACATGAGTTATACGCACATACATGAGTTATACGCACATACATGAGTTATACGCACATACATCAGTTATACGCACATACATCAGTTATACGCACATACATGTGTTATACGCACATACATCAGTTATACGCACATACATGAGTTATACGCACATACATGAGTTATACGCACATACATGAGTTATACGCACATACATGAGTTATACGCACATACATCAGTTATACGCACATACATGAGTTATACGCACATACATGAGTTATACGCACATACATCAGTTATACGCACATACATGAGTTATACGCACATACATGAGTTATACGCACATACATCAGTTATACGCACATACATGAGTTATACGCACATACATGAGTTATACGCACATACATCAGTTATACGCACATACATGAGTTATACGCACATACATGAGTTATACGCACATACATGAGTTATACGCACATACATCAGTTATACGCACATACATGAGTTATACGCACATACATGAGTTATACGCACATACATGAGTTATACGCACATACATCAGTTATACGCACATACATGAGTTATACGCACATACATGAGTTATACGCACATACATGAGTTATACGCACATACATCAGTTATACGCACATACATGAGTTATACGCACATACATGAGTTATACGCACATACATCAGTTATACGCACATACATGAGTTATACGCACATACATGAGTTATACGCAGATACATGAGTTATACGCACATACATGAGTTATACGCACATACATGAGTTATACTCACATACATGAGTTATACGCACATACATCAGTTATACGCACATACATCAGTTATACTCACATACATGAGTTATACGCACATACATGAGTTATACGCACATACATGAGTTATACGCACATACATGAGTTATACGCACATACATCAGTTATACGCACATACATGAGTTATACGCACATACATGAGTTATACGCACATACATGAGTTATACGCACATACATCAGTTATACGCACATACATGAGTTATACGCACATACATGAGTTATACGCACATACATCAGTTATACGCACATACATGAGTTATACGCACATACATCAGTTATACGCACATACATGAGTTATACGCACATACATGAGTTATACGCACATACATCAGTTATACGCACATAGATGAGTTATACGCACATACATGAGTTATACGCACATACATCAGTAATACGCACATACATCAGTTATACGCACATACATGAGTTATACGCACATACATGAGTTATACGCACATACATCAGTTATACGCACATACATGAGTTATACGCACATACATCAGTTATACGCACATACATGAGTTATACGCACATACATGAGTTATACGCACATACATGAGTTATACGCACATACATCAGTTATACGCACATACATGAGTTATACGCACATACATCAGTTATACTCACATACATGACTTATACGCACATACATCAGTTATACGCACATACATCAGTTATACGCACATACATCAGTATACGCACATACATGAGTTATACGCACATACATCAGTTATACGCACATACATCAGTTATACGCACATACATCAGTTATACGCACATACATGAGTTATACGCACATACATCAGTTATACGCACATACATGAGTTATACGCACATACATGAGTTATACGCACATACATCAGTTATACGCACATACATGAGTTATACGCACATACATCAGTTATACGCACATACATCAGTTATACGCACATACATGAGTTATACGCACATACATGAGTTATACGCACATACATCAGTTATACGCACATACATGAGTTATACGCACATACATCAGTTATACGCACATACATGAGTTATACGCACATACATGAGTTATACGCACATACATGAGTTATACGCACATACATCAGTTTACGCACATACATCAGTTATACGCACATACATCAGTTATACGCACATACATGAGTTATACGCACATACATCAGTTATACGCTCATACATGAGTTATACGCACATACATCAGTTATACGCACATACATCAGTTATACGCACATACATCAGTTATACGCACATACATCAGTTATACGCACATACATGAGTTATACGCACATACATGAGTTATACGCACATACATGAGTTATACGCACATACATCAGTTATACGCACATACATCAGTTATACGCACATACATCAGTTATACGCACATACATGTGTTATATGCACATAC
Source organism: Mixophyes australis (assembly GCA_036250195.1). Taxonomy (NCBI): domain Eukaryota; kingdom Metazoa; phylum Chordata; class Amphibia; order Anura; family Limnodynastidae; genus Mixophyes; species Mixophyes australis. Next base: position 503,360,934 of record JAVHZZ010000001.1, read on the forward strand.
ATCAGTTATACGCACATACATGAGTTATACGCACAAGGAGAGGGTGTGAAGATAAATACGGGTCTAGGTCCGTTCTGCTCTCACAGACAATACACTGCAGGATACGTCCTCTACCTATATGAAATATCAAGTCACAAAACAACGCACAGAAGAAAAAATTATTAAATTAATGTCATATCTTAATAATAGTCATTAATGATAAAACATCTAAAAAAAATAAAAGGTGTTTTTTTTTCCCCCATGAAATAAATTTAGTGGACCTGAGTCATTAAGGAGAACAAAGCATAACAACGGAGTAACTTTGCAGCTGGATAAAACCATGTTGCATTGGAGGGGGAGGTAAATTTAACATTTGGGGACAGTTTTATAGTTGGGGTAGGACATGTCCAAGATCAACTTTAAATATCAGTGTAAAAAGAAAGCTATGAAGTATTTATGTGCTAGATGAAAAAACGGCCAGTATTAAACTTATGTGCAAAATAATAAACTAATTTGCACCCCTTGCATGTAACATGGTTTATACCGGAGAACAGGAACTCCTTTTTTTTTAATTACTTTCCTTAATGACTCAGGCCCAGTATGTTCTTCATATCTACATAAAATACATTTTTACAGCTACTCCTTATCGGAGTCACTTCAGCGACTACATAAAATCCAACATCAGTTTCCCCGATAGGAGGAGTCCGATTTTCAGCTTTCCTACCTGGAGGATAGAACGGCTGCTTGGAATCACTCCTGCAAACAATTACGGCCAATGAACATGCCGGCAGGTCCAAATCACGTCATCTTAAAGTGCGACCCAGACATTCTCGGTAATTAGGTGATCATTTAAGGAAGTGCCGTGTCTACAATGTAGAGTAAACATTGTAGTAAACATCTCCCCTCCCCTCTCTCTGCTCCCATTGACGGGTGGGAATGTCAATCAACGAGCAATCATTCACGCTTCTAACAACGTTACTAGGATTGACGTCATTAAATGGGTGGTGCTTTCACTATAAATATCAAATGGAAAGGCTACATCGGGTTACCTTGATAAAGCTTAGATTAGCAAAACGCGCATTGGTGTTACACGCGCCGCAGACTCTGTTAGACACAATGCCAGAATCAATGCAGACAAATTATTAACAAATAATTTATAAAGACATTATACTTAAGGATAGCAATTTATCACATACTAATCAAAAGTCGATTAGACCAATGCCTCTGATTTGTCACACTGACTGATACTATACAGTCAGTGTTGGAGGTAGAGGGCAGGAATATATACTAAGGGTACCCGAGGTTCTTATAAGGAACGGGGTGGAATATATATAAAATTGCATTCCCCTCAAAGGCTTAATTCCTTTGTGTTGGTTTAGATATAATTACTGAGACAGTTCGTAAAAACTGCGATTTCGCTGTGAGGTAAAGGGGAGGAGTAATGCAATGTTATACCCCTCTTGATATATGACATGTATGATTTTCCAGTCCACTTTATGGCAGGATCTAATTGCTAGTATCTAGGTGGCGTTGATCCCTGACTTATTGTCTGTAGTGTAAAACTATACTTACAACAACATTTGTCAGTATATCACAGGAGCCTATGGTGCGTGCAGCAGTGTTTATCTGCTAGTTTTAACAGTTATCTACCTGGTTTTTCATACTACATACGTTTTTTATTATTTTGCTAATTGTTTAAAGACATTGTAGTTAAGATACATAATGAGTTTTAATGTATACTAATAAAGTTTGAAATATGTTTTAAAAAAAAATTCAAGTTCAAGTCCTCAGAGGGCCCCGATATATACACATTTTCTCTCCCTCTTTCGTGTTTATTCTATTGGATGGATATAGTCTGAGGTGTTAGTTGTTTGATGACTTATCAAAAGAAAGTAAAGAAATGAAAGTTGTTTGTTTTTCTGATACTAATTTAAAAAAAAAAATTCAAGAGATGTAGATATATGTATTAACTATGGGGATTGCAGGAGAAGTGCACATTTTTCCCTTAAAGATAGAAGTTAACATTGGGTCATTCTAACACTCTTTCTTCTAGTTGCAGTGGCTCATAATAACTTATTTGCTAAATTATTTGTTTTATTATTTAAAATGAAGTATGTAATATACAGTGCTTCTGATGTTGTTTTTTAGATATTCCAGGAAGACACACATGGGAGGTTCAGAATATGCTTCATAAGGGTTAATTCTGCACTTCACTATTATAGCCACAAGTCCATCACAGGTTGTAGAAATATTGCTATCAGAGATACCGGGTGTCACTCACCGGACTGTGAGTGCTACTTCTCGTGTATTCAGGAACCGTGGCCGTCCACCATCCTGAGGGTCTGCGCATGTGCAGCCCTTTCAAGCCTTCAGTACCTGTTGCTTTTAGTTAATTGGCTGATCAGGCAACACTCCCTATTTAAAGCACCTGTGGTCAATACCTCGTTGTCTGATCTTGGAGTCTCATCCCCATGAGCCTCTGAAGGTGTTCCTGTGTTTCCTCGTGTATTCAGCTCCTGCTGATTCCTGTTATTCGTTTGTGGTTTCCAGACCACTTCAACTCTCCTGTGTTCATCGTGTCTGCAGCCAGCTGATTCCTATCCGCTGCCTCCATGCTTCTACAGAGTTCCTGCTCACTTCAACTCTCCCGTGTTCATCGTGTCTGCAGCCAGCTGATTCCTATCCGCTGCCACCGTTGCTTCTACAGAGTTCCTGCTCACTTCTACTCTTCTGTGTTCATCGGGTCAGCGCTCCGCTGCTCTCATCTCTGCTACTGGATATCAGACCGCCTCAACTCTCCCGTGTTCTTCACGTTCCAGTTCTTCTTACTACTGCTTCCAGAGTATTGCCTCGTTCATGCTGGTTTACCTGCCGTGCGCTGCACCAACCTGATTACCGCTTCCACCTTCCAGTGGTCTCTCCTCCTGCCGGCTTTCAGCCATTCAGGTATCTCTGCACGTCTCTCTGACATCCTGCTCTCCTGAACCGCGGTATGCATACTTCTCATTGACTTTGCTTGTGTATTGCATATCTAGCTGGACTGAGTTGTGTTCTCCTCCGGAGTCTCCTATCCACTGAGACTATTTGTCACGGGCACTAGGAGTCTTTACCCAGGGATCACCAGATGGTAGGCTTACCAGAGCAACGTAGATGGTAATAGGGTACTCTGGTAGCTGGGTGATCACGGAACAGGAAATGGTAGATGATGAGTTGCTCAGGAAAGTCTATGACTAGCAGCACTGGTAATATGGAGGTAATAATACACGAGGAACTGTATGGACAAGGGCACGTGAAGGTAGTCAGTGGTCTGCGATAGCAAGTTGTACCACTGCTGTAGTGAGGAGGAATGTCCAACAGAAACAAGGAGGTCTGCGGATAGCAAGTTGTACCGCTGTCTGAGTGAAGGAATGGAATCCAAGTGGAGGTATCCGGGTAGTCAGTGGTCTGTCGTAGCAAGTTGTACCACTGCTGTGTGAGAGGATACTGGAACAGGTGATACAGGAAACAGGGATCAGTGGTCTGTCATCAGCAAGTTGTACCACTGAATATATATGTGAGGAGGTGCACGGGGAGAGACTGCAACACAGGATATACACGGGCACCTTATATACGATCCACAGTAATATGCACAATATATATATAAATGACTGAACAGGTCTGCAAATATAGAAAGTCTCTTGAAGTAATCCAGCACAAGATAACACAGTCAATGATGGCAATAGACTCAGCGGATAGCAGACTCCAGAGGAGAACCAACACAGTCCAGCAAGATATGCAATACACCAGCACAGTCAATGAGAAGTATGCATACCGTGGTTCAGAAGCAGGCAGTCAGATAGGAGTGCAGCGATACCTGAGCGGCAGAAGGCCGGCTGGATGAGAAGTCCCTGGATGGATGAGGCAGCGGTCTAGTAGGTGCAGCGCACAGTTAAGTAGACCAACAGGGACACGAATCCACAGGAATCAGTAACACGTGGAACTGGACTCATGGAGGACCCAGGAGAATGGAGATGATCCAGCAGAGGAGTAGCTGATGAGATACGAATCCAATGCTGACTGGAGGGTAGAGACAAGCGGGACACGTGAAGGCGTGGAGAGCGGATCAGCAGTAGATGGACGATAGCGTTGACAGCAGCAGCAGGACTCTGCGGGCACACGGAGGAAACCAGTAGCAACCAATAGGTGCCAGTAGCAATGGAACACGGGAGAGCAGAGTAGACCAGGACCTGTTGATCACGGAGAGGAGCGGATGGCAATGATAGCAGTAGTCTCGAGGAAACACAGGAGAGATGAGATGAGACTGCAGTGCACAGGGGCAGCGGATAGGAATCAGCTAACAGTCACGATGATGAAACACAGGCGAGTTGCAAGCTGGAGACTGTAGTGCACGGAGGCAGCGGATAGGAATCAGCTAGCAGTCACGATGATGAACACAGGCGAGTTGCAAGCTGGAGACTGCAGTGCACGGAGGCAGCGGATAGGAATCAGCTAGCAGTCACGATGATGAACACAGGCGAGTTGCAAGCTGGAGACTGTAGTGCACGGAGGCAGCGGATAGGAATCAGCTCACAGACTTGATGATGAACAGGTGAGTGGATGAGAAGCAAAGGCTGGAGTGCACGGAGGCAGCGGATAGGAATCAGCAAACAGTCACAATGATATATAATAGCGTTGATGTGGTTTAGAAGACTGTAGTGCACGGAGGCAGCGGATAGGAATCAGCAAACAGTCACAATGATATATAATAGCGTTGAAGTGGTTTAGAAGACTGTAGTGCACGGAGGCAGCGGATAGGAATCAGCAAACAGTCACAATGATATATAATAGCGTTGAAGTGGTTTAGAAGACTGTAGTGCACGGAGGCAGCGGATAGGAATCAGCAACAGTCACGATGATACAGTTGATGGTAGAAGTGGTATGGGAACCACAGTAGTAGAAGTGGTTTGGAAACCACAGAGGTAGAAGTGGTTTGGAAACCACAGGAATCAGCAGCGCTGAATACACGAGGAATACAGGAACACCTTCAGAGACTCGTGGGGAATGAGACTCCAAGATCAGGCCACGTGGTGTTGACCACAGGTGCTTAATATAGGGAGTGTTGCCTGATCTGCCAATTGAGTTAAAGGGACATACACTGAAGTATAGGAAAGGGCTGCGCATGCGCAGACCCTCAGGATGGAGGACGGCCACGGTTCCTAAATGTCCGGGAAGAAGCACTCACGGTCCGGTGAGTGACAGTACCCCCCCTTTTAAAGGTGGGCACAGAACGCCTGGAACCGGGCTTGTCCGGATTTTTGGAATAAAACTTCTTCAAAAGGGCAGGAGCATTAAGATCTTCAGCTTTGATCCAAGAGCGCTCCTCAGGACCAAAGCCCTTCCAATGAACGAGGAAATGGAGGACTCCTCGCGAAATTTTTGCGTCTAGTACCTCAGTAATCTCGAAATCCTCCTCCTGATGAACTTGAACTGGCTGCGGAGCTGAGGGAGGAGTTGAGAAACGGTTGATAATAAGAGGTTTGAGCAAGGATACATGGAAGGCATTAGAAATCCGAAGATTCTTAGGAAGAAGAAGTTTCACACATACTGGATTGATTATTTGAATGATCCTATATGGACCAATAAAACGAGGGGCGAATTTCATGGATGGAACCCTCAAACGAATATTTTTGGTGGATAACCAGACACGATCTCCAATTTTTAGTGGTGGAATAGCCCGCCTCTTCTTATCTGCGAAAGATTTATATTTGATAGATGTCTTCTTTAAACAGGTTTTTACCTGAGACCAGATATTTTTAAAGGTCTGACAAACAGTTTCTACCGCAGGAACTTGGGTGGGCGGGAGGGCAGGAAATTCCGGAAAAGACGGATGGTGACCGTAGACCACAAAAAATGGAGTTTTGGATGATGACTCATGGTACATGTTGTTATGGGCGAATTCAGCCCAAGGAAGCAACTCTACCCAGTTGTCTTGATTGGCTGATGAAAAAATTCTTATAAAAGTCTCAAGATCTTGATTGACACGTTCAGTTTGTCCGTTAGATTGCGGATGGTAAGAAGATGAGAGTGCTAATCGTATGCCCAAGGTTTTACAAAGGGCTCGCCAGAATCTGGAAACGAATTGTACTCCTCTATCAGACACAATCTCAGACGGACATCCATGGATACGGAAGATCTCTTTAATGAAATGTTCAGCCAGGATAGACGAGGAAGGCAAACCAGACAGAGGGATGAAATGAGCCATCTTCGAAAATCTGTCCACCACCACCCAAATAGTGTTATGATTCTTACTAGGTGGTAAGTCAGTAACGAAATCCATACTAATATGGGTCCATGGTTTGGACGGAATGGGTAGTGGTCGCAGCAACCCTGCTGGAGTTCTGCGGGAGGATTTGAACTGGGAACAAAGTTCACAGGAAGCAATGAACTCTTTGACGTCTCTCCTCATTGAAGGCCACCAGTAACTTCGAGAGAGAATCTCAAAGGTCTTGTGTTCACCGGCGTGTCCAGAAAAACGAGAGGCATGGAACCACGAAAGGATTTTCCTCCTTAGAGTAGGAGGCACGAGGGTCTTCCCAAATGGTAGCGTTTTGGTGGATGAAGCAGCCAGTGAGATACATTTGGGGTCTAGAATGGTATGGTTGGAAACCTCTTCTATATCAGAGGACGTCACAAAGGCTCTAGATAAAGCGTCCGCTTTTTTGTTCTTGGCAGCTGGTTTGAAGGTTATTATTAATTCAAAACGGGAAAAGAAAAGAGACCATCTTGCTTGACGAGGGTTCAAGCATTGGGCAGACTGGAGATATGACAAGTTCTTATGATCCGTGAAGATCGTCACCGGATGGCGAGCTCCCTCCAATAAGTATCTCCATTCCTCTAATGCAGCTTTGATAGCCAGTAATTCCTTGTCCCCGATAGTATAATTCTTCTCTGCGGGCAGGAGACCCCGAGAATAGAAGGCACAAGGATGGAATTTTTGCTGTTCCGAGCGTTGGGAGAGAATAGCTCCTAAGCCCACATTAGAGGCATCTACTTCTAGAAAGAAGGGGAGTGTCACATCAGGCTGTCGAAGGATTGGAGCCGAAGAGAAGGACTCTTTTAGTGTTTGAAAGGCTTGAAGAGCCTCAGGTGACCATTGCTTAGGATTAGCCCCTTTTCGAGTCAGGGCCACAATAGGAGATGCAATGGAAGAAAAGTCTTGAATGAAGCGTCTATAGTAATTGGCAAAACCTAAAAAACGCTGGATAGCACGAAGAGTAGTTGGCTGGGGCCAATGTAGTACAGCATTCACCTTGTCTGGATCCATCTTCAGGCCAACTCCGGAAACTATATACCCCAAGAATGGAATCTGGGGTAATTCGAATGAACATTTTTCTAATTTACAGAACAATGAATTTTTCCGTAGTCTGGAGAGGACTTCTGCCACATGTTGGTGGTGAGAAGGCAGGTCCTGTGAAAAGATCAATATGTCGTCCAGGTAGATGACGACACATACATATAATAAGTCCCGAAAGATCTCATTAATGAAGCCTTGAAAAACAGCGGGGGCATTACACAGCCCGAAAGGCATTACCAGATATTCGTAATGCCCGTCTCTGGTGTTAAACGCTGTCTTCCATTCGTCACCGGAACGGATTCTGATTAAATTGTAGGCACCACGAAGATCCAACTTAGTAAAGATACGGGCTCCCTTGATGCGATCGAATAGCTCAGTGATCAGCGGAATGGGATACCGATTCTTGATAGTAATGGCATTGAGTCCACGAAAATCTATGCAAGGGCGTAATGATCCATCCTTCTTTTTGACAAAGAAGAACCCAGCTCCAGCGGGAGATGTGGAAGGTCGAATAAACCCACGCTGGAGGTTCTCCTGTATATACTCAGATATAGCTTGAGTTTCAGGTAACGAGAGTGGATAGACCCGGCCCCTGGGAGGAGTCTTGCCAGGAAGAAGGTCGATCGGGCAATCCCAAGAACGATGAGGAGGAAGACGTTCAGACTGAGCTTTATCAAAAACATCAGTAAAAGAAGCATATTGAGGAGGGAGTCCCGGTGAGGTAGATGAGATGGAAGATTGCTGTACTTTGAGAGGAATGACTTGGGAAAGGCAACGATGGTGACATTCAGACCCCCAAGACGTGACTTGAGGGGTGCGCCAGTCAATCTGGGGAGAGTGACACTGAAGCCATGGAAGGCCTAAGACAATCGGACTTGTCGTCACAGGAAGGATTAAAAACGATATTTCTTCATGATGCAGGGCACCAATCTGAAGGGTTACTGGCGACGTACTCTGGGTGATGAGACCGTTGATGAGACGTGATCCATCTATAGCCGTCACAGTAATGGGAGTTTTTAAGGTAATCACTGGTAGAGACCATTGATTTACTAATGATTTGGAAATAAAATTTCCTGCTGCTCCGGAATCAATCAATGCCTGTGACTCAAAGGTTTTGGTAGCACAGGAAATCGTAACATCAAAGGCGCAACCTTTAGATTTCATGGAAGATGGAGAGGACTCCAGGGACCCTAACTTCACCTCTCCAGAACTAGTTAGGGCCTGGCATTTCCCGATCTCTTAGGGCACGAGCTGAGAATATGAGTGGAATTAGCACAATAGATACAGAGTCTATTCTTTACTCTTCGTTTCCTTTCCTCTGAAGATAATTTGGAACGTCCTATCTCCATGGGAATCACAGAGGGTGAAACTGGACGAAATTGAGGGTTAGAACGAAGAGGTGCTTTAGCTGAAGTTGTTCTCTCAGCCTCTCTTTCACGAAATCTCATATCAACACGATGGCATAGAGAGATCAAATCTTCAAGTGACGAAGGAAGCTCTTGAGTAGTCAGTGCATCTTTAATTTTATCGGAAAGCCCCTGCCAGAAGGCGGCAACTAGGGCTTCAGTGTTCCACTGAAGTTCAGAGGCTAAGATCCTAAATTGAATGACGTACTGGCCTACTGTATGAGATCCTTGTCGCAGACGGAGGATGCTGGAAGCAACGGAGGTCACACGACCTGGTTCATCGAACACACTTCGGAATGTAGAAATGAATTTGGCACTATCTTGCAATATTGGGTCGTTTCTCTCCCACAGAGGGGAGGCCCAAGCCAGGGCTTGTCCTGAAAACAACGAGATAAGATAGGCCACTCTGGAACGATGGGTAGAAAAATTTTGAGGTTGGAGCTCAAAATGGACTGAACATTGATTAAGGAAACCCCTACAAGTTTTGGGGTCTCCATCGTACTTTGACGGAGTAGGCAGGTGAAGCGTGGAAGCTGTAGACACCTGGGATGGCACTGGGGAAACGGAGGAAAGCACAGGAGCCTCAGTAGTCGCTGTCACAGTCTGTCCAGATGTTCCTTGGGAGGTTAATGACTGATAACACTGAAGTAACAGCTGTTGGCGGGCATCCTGTTGCTCCACACGGCTGACCAGATGCTGCAGCATCTCTTTGGCGGTAGGTTCCGTATCTGGGTCTGTCATGGCCTGATCTTACTGTCACGGGCACTAGGAGTCTTTACCCAGGGATCACCAGGTGGTAGGCTTACCAGAGCAACGTAGATGGTAATAGGGTACTCTGGTAGCTGGGTGATCACGGAACAGGAAATGGTAGATGATGAGATGCTCAGGAAAGTCTATGACTAGCAGCACTGGTAATATGGAGGTAATAATACACGAGGAACTGTATGGACAAGGGCACGTGAAGGTAGTCAGTGGTCTGCGATAGCAAGTTGTACCACTGCTGTAGTGAGGAGGAATGTCCAACAGAAACAAGGAGGTGATGAGAGTCAGCGGTCTGCGGATAGCAAGTTGTACCGCTGTCTGAGTGAAGGAATGGAATCCAAGTGGAGGTATCCGGGTAGTCAGTGGTCTGCCGTAGCAAGTTGTACCACTGCTGTGTGAGAGGATACTGGAACAGGTGATACAGGAAACAGGGATCAGTGGTCTGTCATCAGCAAGTTGTACCACTGAATATATATGTGAGGAGGTGCACGGGGAGAGACTGCAACACAGGATATACACGGGCACCTTATATACGATCCACAGTAATATGCACAATATATATATAAATGACTGAACAGGTCTGCAAATATAGAAAGTCTCTTGAAGTAATCCAGCACAAGATAACACAGTCAATGATGGCAATAGACTCAGCGGATAGCAGACTCCAGAGGAGAACCAACACAGTCCAGCAAGATATGCAATACACCAGCACAGTCAATGAGAAGTATGCATACCGTGGTTCAGAAGCAGGCAGTCAGATAGGAGTGCAGCGATACCTGAGCGGCAGAAGGCCGGCTGGATGAGAAGTCCCTGGATGGATGAGGCAGCGGTCTAGTAGGTGCAGCGCACAGGTAAGTAGACCAACAGGGACACGAATCCACAGGAATCAGTAACACGTGGAACTGGACTCATGGAGGACCCAGGAGAATGGAGATGATCCAGCAGAGGAGTAGCTGATGAGATACGAATCCAATGCTGACTGGAGGGTAGAGACCAGCGGGACACGTGAAGGCGTGGAGAGCGGATCAGCAGTAGATGGACGATAGCGTTGACAGCAGCAGCAGGACTCTGCGGGCACACGGAGGTAACCAGTAGCAACCAATAGGTGCCAGTAGCGATGGAACACGGGAGAGCAGAGTAGACCAGGAGCTGTTGATCACGGAGAGGAGCGGATGGCAATGATAGCAGTAGTCTCGAGGAAACACAGGAGAGATGAGATGAGACTGCAGTGCACAGGGGCAGCGGATAGGAATCAGCTAACAGTCACGATGATGAAACACAGGCGAGTTGCAAGCTGGAGACTGTAGTGCACGGAGGCAGCGGATAGGAATCAGCTAGCAGTCACGATGATGAACACAGGCGAGTTGCAAGCTGGAGACTGCAGTGCACGGAGGCAGCGGATAGGAATCAGCTCACAGACTTGATGATGAACAGGTGAGTGGATGAGAAGCAAAGGCTGGAGTGCACGGAGGCAGCGGATAGGAATCAGCAAACAGTCACAATGATATATAATAGCGTTGATGTGGTTTAGAAGACTGTAGTGCACGGAGGCAGCGGATAGGAATCAGCAAACAGTCACAATGATATATAATAGCGTTGAAGTGGTTTAGAAGACTGTAGTGCACGGAGGCAGCGGATGGGAATCAGCAAACAGTCACGATGATACAGTTGATGGTAGAAGTGGTATGGGAACCACAGTAGTAGAAGTGGTTTGGAAACCACAGAGATAGAAGTGGTCTGGAAACCACAGGAATCAGCAGCGCTGAATAAACGAGGAAACACAGGAACACCTTCAGAGACTCATGGGGAATGAGACTCCAAGATCAGGCAACGTGGTGTTGACCACAGGTGCTTAATATAGGGAGTGTTGCCTGATCTGCCAATTGAGTTAAAGGGACATACACTGAAGTATAGGAAAGGGCTGCGCATGCGCAGACCCTCAGGATGGAGGACGGCCACGGTTCCTAAATGTCCGGGAAGAAGCACTCACAGTCCGGTGAGTGACACTATTGCTACCATTGACTTTGTTCCCTATTGTCTGGATAGTTATTGTGACTTTGTATATGTAGCAGTGCTGCTCAGTTGTCATTGTATTGTGGATATCATCGTGGGATCAAGTTCTGTGTGCCCGTGTATACTCTGCATTGCATTCATCTCCTCGTGCCTCTCCTCACATATATATTGCAGTGGTACAACTTGCTATATGCAGACCACTGACTCCTGTTCCCTGTGACACCTGTTTCAAGTTTCCTCTCACATAGCAGTGGTACAACTTGCTATACGCAGACCACTGACTTCCCTGTTACCTACCTTCACCTGGATTCCATTCCTTCACCTAGACAGCGGTACAACTTGCTATACGCAGACCGCTGACTCTCACCACCTCCTCGCTACTCCTGGACATTCCTCCTCACTATAGCAGTGGTACAACTTGCTATACGCAGACCACTGACTTCCCTCACGTTTCCTTGTCCATCTAGTTCCTTGTGTACAGTCATCTACTCATTACCAGTGCTGCTAGTCATAGACTTTCCTCGAGCATTCTCTCATCATCTGCTGTTTCTCCTGTTCCGTTGTCACCCTGCTACCAGAGTACCATATTACCAACTATACTACTCTGGTAAGTCCATCATCTGGTGATATCCTGGGCAAAGACTCCTAGTGCTCGTGACACCGGGTTACTTATCAACTAAGGATGGACAGGACACTGGATTGGATGGGTAATGTAACTCCCTGTTAGGCTTAAAAATAATGGGGGAGGGGTCATAGATTAGTTTATATTTAAGGGGATAGTTGAGAGCCAATTTCCTGTAGTGTCCAATCCAGTTGTCATCTTGCTGTAAATCTTCTTTTCTGCTTTCCCGCTTTTCTGCAAATCATTTCATTATTGATATTCTTTGCTTATTTTTTTCTTCTCCATACCTCATTCTTTTCTTATAAAGAGGTACAAAATACATAGACCCTGTCCCAAAGGCTTATAGGCAACCTCAATATCTGGACACAAGCCTGGCGTGACTGTTTCCAGTCTTTCCAACCAAATAAGGTAAGCAGTATGGAAAATAGTATTGCTGTGTCCTGATTTGTTTATATCATCAGTGTTTGAAACTAAATACTTGTTTCTTCATTTCTCAATAACAGGACACAAGTTTGCAAAACAACAGATTACAGCCATGCCAGTCAAAGGTCCAATACTTGAGATATTGTCTCACTCAAAGGGCTAAGACATTTTGACAATGGACAGAATTAAGGGTATACACTACACTGACATAGCCACGAAGGTAGCTAAAGGTTTTACCTCCATACTTACTGAAGATGCTGCAGTCCTTGATGTAGTACTGGGACATGATTCAAGTTTTATACAGTGCACAAGGTATCTGCCCTTTTAAGTCCTGTCTAAATTACATGTTTCCTGAGCAAGGTGTACCAGGTGTGCCTCTAGATGCACAAATGGTGGAAGGAGAGGTGACTCTGGCTGAGGGTAAATTTGACAGGTATTCACATACGCACGATTGTGTGGAATATTGGAATCAGACATTTGCCGAAAATACCTGACATACGTAACACCCCTTAGGAAATGATATTTTTTTATGTTTTGTATTTGTCATAGACAGACATGCGCTGGATATTGTTATAAATGACGACGGTGCTATAAAAACTGACCTCTTGGCCAAACTCACTTCAAGTAGCTGAACTTGTGGGATTGAGAAAGGCATGTGAGATGGCAGAGGGTAAATCAGTTAATATACACTGATTGTAACTATGTTTCTAGGATAGGGTGACATTGAGGCAGCAGAGGAACTTTTATGACAATAGCAAAACACGACTAGCACTCACTTGTTACCAAAATGAAGTAGTTATTATTTAATGTAAAGCCTACACGCATGACTAGGATCCAATATCACTTGACAATAGCAGGGCGGATGAAGCTCCCAAGTGGGCAGCAGATTTATCTATGACAACTGACAAAATAATGGTTTTTCAAATGATAAACACACAAGAATTAATTAAAATGCAAGATTTGTGTTCCCTAGAGGAAAAGGCGGTCTGGAAGGCGAAGGGATGTGATCAGGAGTCCGCTGGACTCTGGAGAGATGGACGAGGTAGGCCGTGGCTCCCAGAGTGTATCTTCCAGGCCTAGCTGACGCAGCACATTTTTTTTCTGCAATGGTGTTTAGTTGATGGAGACTGGTTCAGGTAGTGATACTGAGGATGTGGGGATGAAGGAGAAATTGTTAACACAATTGGTCCAGCCAATTACACTATTCAATTTGGGGATAAAGTAAAGGTCTGCTAACCTTGGAGCTCAGAGACTGCGTGAGGGGCTATTGTCTGAAGAATATTGTGTCTGTAAGTACTGTGACCTCATAGTTGAAGAGAGGTACGTCCAGCAATGCCAGGCCAGTAATAATTTGGACTTGGGTGGGCATCCATGAGTATGATTATCATTCTTTGGTGGGTAAGCATTTATACCAAACTGAATGCTGGGTGTGCTCTCACGTGTGTCATGGTTATAGACACCGTAGGGGAGCACCGGCTGGTATTTACCCAACTGAACAGGGAGGCGCGGAGTCTAACGCACCTCCGGGATTCACCAGGGGCCCCTGCAAAGAGGTATAGTCTTGGCTGCGTGGGATGCGCAGGTTCACTGTTCTCCAAGTCAGTTACCAGCGAAGTGGAGTGGTAGACAGGAATAATCAGGTGATCAGGGTTTAACCAAACAGTAGCGCAGTACACAGCGAGAACCAGAAGAAGTGTCAGGAATAAGCAGAAGGTCAATGAAAAACAGACTGTGCAGTAACAAATCGGAATCCAGGAGAATGAGCCAAGAAACAAGCCAGGAGTCAGCAAAACACGATGGAGCATACAACAGGAAGTGCTGGAGCTGGTGAGAACCAATACTCTGGCAACCTAATGGTGCCAGAGAGTAGTTTAAATAGAAGATAGGGGAACTGATTCAGTGGTCAGAATCAGGTGACTGTCGACAGGAAGTCCGGCAGTGCGTCCCATTACCTAGCAACGAGGCTTGACCGTCCCTGCGCATGCGCGCACAGCGAGGGTCTGAATCCTGGCAACGGGATGCACTGAGTGGAGAGAACAGGCGACCGTCCCCTGCACTTAGGAGGAGTGAAGGCCTGACAATGTGCCTCAGAGACCAAATTATTTAAGACTAGTTCTCTTTCCACAAAATATTTCTGAGGTTCTCGAATTATGGGGTGGGAGGCCAGTATAGATGAGGTATAATACAATTAGGTCCCTTAGTTTGAAGTTTCCCAATACTTGGTAGACCGATCACTGTTTCACATACAAAGAAAACTGATTATTGGGAGGCTGAACAGAATGAACAGACAATAGCCTGCCCCAAAAGTGTTGATGAAAAACTTGTCAATATTATTAGAGTGCATTTAACTAAATAGGCTGAAGGAAATCATAAATAAGATTATGCTAACACACATAAGATGGTGTAATTGAAAATGTATTGTTTAAATGTCATACAAGCTAAGACATGCACTGGACAGATGGACATGCTAGGCATGAGGAACTTTACTAGAATATTATGTATAGATGTAACATATTTTATTGTACCTTGTATCCTTCCAGATAATGTATTACATATGTGGGTGAAGGGCATACAAAAGGTGAACTCCGAGCTCCAAAGGTTTATGCTCCATAGGAAAAAAATGGTTTCTAGAATTCTGACTCTCTCTAATGGTAACCTGTCTGATATTCACAGACAGTGTGATGGTACTAAGGGGGACATACATTACAGAGAATGAAGTGTACTACTGAGATCGTGCAATAATAATCTTCATTGGGTGACAGACTGAATGTGGACCTGGGCACAGCGAGCGCTTGTATAATGTCCTTGGATATACTTTCCTGTATATTGTTATACCTTTTATGCATCATCGTGTATTGCTGTTATCCTGCTATCTTTTGCTATTAAATTGTGCGCTTCAAACACATTAATTGTATCGGACAATATTTATTGGTTGCGACAAAATGAACATTACAAACCCAACACCTGTCCTGCTCTCACCTGTTTACTATGTAACCTGACACCTGTCCTGCTCTCTCCTGTTTACTATGTAACCTGACACCTGTCCTGCTCTCTCCTGTTTACTATGTAACCTGACACCTGTCCTGCTCTCTCCTGTTTACTATGTAACCCGACACCTGTCCTGCTCTCACCTGATTACTATGTAACCCGACACCTGTCCTGCTCTCACCTGTTTACTATGTAACCCAGCAACTGTCCTGCTCTCACCTGTTTACTATGTAACCCGACACCTGTCCTATCCTCACCTGATTACTATGTAACCCGACATCTGTCCTACTCTCACCTGATTACTATGTCACCCAAACCCTGTCCTGCTCTCACCTGATTACTATGTAACCCGACATTTGTCCTACTCTCACCTGTTTACTATGTAACCCAACACCTGTCCTGCTCTATCCTGATTACTATGAAATCTGACATCTGTCCTGCTCTCACCTGATTACTATGTAACCTGACACATGTCCTGCTCTCACCTGTTTACTATGTAACCTGACATCTGTCCTACTCTCACCTGTTTACTATATAACCCGACACCTGTCCTACTCTCACCTGATTACTATGTAACCTGACATCTGTCCTACTCTCACCTGTTTACTATGTAACCCGACACCTGTCCTGCTCTCACCTGATTACTATGTAACCCGACATCTGTCCTACTCTCACCTGTTTACTATGTAACCCGACACCTGTCCTGCTCTCACCTGATTACTATGTAACCTGACTTCTGTCCTGCTCTCACCTGATTACTATGTAACCACGACATCTGTCCTACTCTCACCTGATTACTATGTAACACGACATCTGTCCTACTCTCACCTGATTACTATGTAACCAGACACCTGTCCTGCTCTCCCCTGATTACTATGTAACCCCGACACCTGTCCTGCTCTCCCCTGATTACTATGTAAACCGACATCTGTCCTGCTCTCACCTGATTACTATGTAACCTGACACCTGTCCTGCTCTCCACTAATTACTATGTAACCCGACACCTGTCCTGCTCTCACCTGATTACTATGTAACCACGACACCTGTCCTGCTCTCACCTGATTACTATGTAACCCGACACCTGTCCTGCTCTCCCCTGATTACTATGTAACCTGACACCTGTCCTGCTCTCCCCTGATTACTATGTAACCCTGACACCTGTCCTGCTCTAACCTGATTACTATGTAACACTACACCTGTCCTGCTCTCACCTGATTACTATGTAACCCGACATCTGTTCTGCTCTCACCTGTTTACTATGTAACCCCGACACCTGTCCTGCTCTCACCTGATTAGTATGTAAGCAGACACCTGTCCTGCTCTCACCTGATTAATATGTAACCCGACACCTGTCCTGCTCTCACCTGATTACTATGTAACCCCAACACCTGTCCTGCTCTCCCCTGATTACTATGTAACCCCGACACCTGTCCTGCTCTCCCCTGATTATTATGTAACCCGACACCTGTCCTGCTCTCACCTGATTACTATGTAACCCAACATCTGTCCTGCTCTCACCTGATTACTATGTAACCCAACATCTGTCCTGCTCTCACCTGTTTACTATGTAACCTGACACCTGTCCTGCTCTCACCTGTTTACTATGTAACCCCAACACCTGTCCTGCTCTCATTTGATTACTATGTAACTCGACATCTGTCCTACCCTCACCTGATTACTATGTAACTCGACATCTGTCCTACCCTCACCTGATTACTATGTAACCCGACATCTGTCCTACTCTCATCTGATTACTATGTCACCCAAACCCTGTCCTCCTCTCACCTGATTACTATGTAACCCAACACCTGTCCTGCGCTCTCCTGATTAGTATGAAATCTGACATCTGTCCTGCTCTCACCTGATTACTATGTAACCCGACACCTGTCCTGCTCTCACCTGATTACTATGTAACCTGACACATGTCCTGCTCTCACCTGTTTACTATGTAACCTGACATATGTCCTACTCTCACCTGTTTACTATGTAACCTGACACCTGTCCTGCTCTCACCTGATTACTATGTAACCTGACATCTGTCCTGCGCTCTCCTGATTAGTATGAAATCTGACATCTGTCCTGCTCTCACCTGATTACTATGTAACCCGACACCTGTCCTGCTCTCACCTGATTACTATGTAACCAGACACCTGTCCTGCTCTCACCTGATTAATATGTAACCACGACATCTGTCCTGCTCTCCCCTGATTACTATGTAACACGACATCTGTCCTACTCTCACCTGATTACTATGTAACCAGACCCCTGTCCTGCTCTCACCTGATTAATATGTAACCACGACAACTGTCCTGCTCTCACCTGTTTACTATGTAACCCGACACCTGTCCTGCTCTCACCTGATTAATATGTAACCCGACACCTGTCCTGCTCTCATCTGATTACTATGTAACCCGACTTCTGTCCTGCTCTCACCTGATTACTATGTAACCTGACACCTGTCCTGCTCTCACCTAATTACTATGTAACCCGACATCTGTCCTGCTCTCACCTGATTACTATGTAACCACGACATCTGTCCTGCTCTCACCTGATTACTATGTAACACGACATCTGTCCTACTCTCACCTGATTACTATGTAACCAGACACCTGTCCTGCTCTCACCTGATTAATATGTATCCCGACATCTGTCCTACTCTCACCTGATTACTATGTAACCCGACACCTGTCCTGCTCTCACCTGATTACTATGTAACCTGACATCTGTCCTACTCTCACCTGTTTACTATGTAACCCGACACCTGTCCTGCTCTCACCTGATTACTATGTAACATGACATCTGTCCTACTCTCACCTGTTTACTATGTAACCCGACACCTGTCCTGCTCTCACCTGATTACTATGTAACCCCAACACCTGTCCTGCTCTCACCTGATTACTATGTAACCCCGACACCTGTCCTGCTCTCCACTGATTACTATGTAACCCGACACCTGTCCTGCTCTCACCTGATTACTATGTAACCAGACACCTGTCCTGCTCTCGCCTGATTACTATGTCACCCAAACCCTTACCTCCTCTCGCCTGATTACTATGTAACCCAACACCTGTCCTGCGCTCTCCTGATTAGTATGAAATCTGACATCTGTCCTGCTCTCACCTGATTACTATGTAACACGACACCTGTCCTGCTCTCACCTGATTACTATGTAACCTGACAAATGTCCTGCTCTCACCTGATTACTATGTAACCCGACTTCTGTCCTGCTCTCTCCTGATTACCTTGTAACCCGACACCTGTCCTGCTCTCACCTGATTACTATGTAACCTGACATCTGTCCTACTCTCACCTGTTTACTATGTAACCCGACACCTGTCCTGCTCTCACCTGATTACTATGTAACCCGACATCTGTCCTACTCTCACCTGTTTACTATGTAACCCGACACCTGTCCTGCTCTCACCTGATTACTGTCACTCACCGGACTGTGAGTGCTTCTTCCCGTATATTTAGGAACCGTGGCCGTCCTCCATCCTGAGGGTCTGCGCATGCGCAGCCCTTTCAAACCCTTCAGTACCTGTTACTTTAACTTAATTGGCAGATCAGGCAACACTCCCTATATTAAGCACCTGTGGTCAATACCACGTTGCCTCATCTTGGAGTCTCATTCCCCATGAGCCTCTGAAGGTGTTCCGGTGTTTCCTCGTGTATTCAGCGCTGCTGATTCCTGTGGTTTCCAGACCACTTCTACTCCTGTGGTTTCCAGACCACTTCTACTCCTGTGGTTTCCAAACCACTTCAACCCTCCTGTGTATCATCGTGACTGTTAGCTGATTCCTATCCGCTGCCTCCGTGCACTACAGTCTTCAAACCACTTCAACCCTCCTGTGTATCATCAAGACTGTTAGCTGATTCCTATCCGCTGCCTCCGTGCACTACAGTCTTCAAACCACTTCAACCCTCCTGTGTATCATCGTGACTGTTAGCTGATTCCTATCCGCTGCCTCCGTGCACTACAGTCTTCAATCTACTTCAACTCACTTGTGTGTCATCGTGACTGTTAGCTGATTCCTATCCGCTGCCTCCGTGCACTACAGTCTTCAATCTACTTCAACTCGCCTGTGTTTCATCGTGACTGTTTGGCTGATTCCTACCTGCTGCCTCCGTGCGCTTCAGTCTTCAGCTCTTCTCATCTCTCCCGTGTTTCCTCGAGACTGCTACAACTGATTCCTATCCGCTGCTCTCCGTGCTCAACAGTTCCAGCTCAGCTCTGCTCTCCCGTGTTTCATCGTGGCTGCACCTGCTGGTTGCTACCCGCTACCTCCGTGTACCTGCAGAGTCCTGCTGACCGCTACTCCTCAGTTCTACTCGTGTCTACAACAGCTGATCCGCTCTCCGTGCTTCTCAGTGTTCCTGCTGGTCTCTACTCGCCAGTCTGCATCGGATCTGCGCCTCACTGCTTTCATCTCGTCTAGATCATCGCTACTCTTCAGGGTCCACCAGGAGTCCAGTTCTACATACTACTGCTTCCTGAGTATTTGTTCCCCTGCTGGTCTACCTACCTGTGAACTGCACCTACTTGATTACCGCTTCACTCTTCTGGGACTTCGTATCCTGCCGGCCTCCAGCCGTTCAGGTATCTCTGCACTCCTGTCTGACAGCCTGCTCCTGAATCACGGTATGCATACTTCTCATTGACTGTGCTGGTGTATTGCATATCTTGCTGGACTGAGTTTGTTCTCCTCTGGAGTTTACTATCCGCTGAGACTATTACTATCATTGACTGTGTTATCTTTTGCCCGGATAGTTTCAGTGACTTTCTATTATTGCAGTGCTGTTCAGTCATTACTATATTGTGCATGTTATTGTGGATCAAGTTTAAGGTGCCCGTGTATCCTCTGTATTGCAGTCTCTCCCCGTGCTCCTCCTCACATATATATTCAGTGGTACAACTTGCTAGAGGCAGACCACTGATCCCTGTTTCCTGTGTCACCTGTTCCAGTATCCTTTCACATAGCAGTGGTACAACTTGCTAACGCAGACCACTGACTCCCCGGATACCTCCACTTGGATTCCATTCCTTCACTCAGACAGCGGTACAACTTGCTATCCGCAGACCGCTGACTCTCATCACCTCCTCGTTTCTGTTGGACATTCCACCTCACTATAGCAGTGGTACAACTTGCTACCGCAGACCACTGACTACCCTCACGTGTCCTTTGTCCATACAGTTCCTCGTGTATTACTACATCCATATTACCAGTGCTGCTAGTCATAGACTTTCCTGAGCATCTCTATCATCTGCTATTTCCTGTTCCTTGATCACCCTGCTACCAGAGTACCATATTACCATCTATACTGCTCTGGTAAGCCTATCACCTGGTGATCCCTGGGTAAAGACTCCTAGTGCCAGTGACAGTAAGATCAGGCCATGACAGACCCAGATACGGAACCTACAGCCAAAGAGATGCTGCAGCATCTGGTCACCCGTGTGGAGCAACAGGATGCTCGCCAACAGCTGTTACTTCAATGCTACCAGTCGTTAGCCTCCCAAGGACCATCTGGACAGCCTGTTACAGCTAATGTCGAAGCTCCTGTGCTTTCCTCCGTTCCCCCAGTGCCATCCCAGGTGTCTACAGCTTCCACTCTTCACCTGCCTACTCCGTCAAAGTACGATGGAGACCCCAAAACTTGTAGGGGTTTTCTCAACCAATGCTCAGTTCATTTTGAGCTCCAACCTCAAAATTTTTCTACCCATCGTTCCAGAGTGGCCTATCTTATCTCATTGTTTTCTGGACAAGCTCTGGCTTGGGCCTCCCCCCTGTGGGAGAGAAACGATCCTGTATTACAAGATAGTGCCAAATTCATTTCTACGTTCCGAAGTGTGTTCGATGAACCAGGTCGTGTGACCGCGGCTGCTTCCAGCATTCTTCGTTTACGTCAGGGTTCTCATACAGTAGGCCAGTACGTCATTCAATTTAGGATATTAGCCTCTGAACTTCAGTGGAACACTGAAGCATTAATTGCCGCCTTCTGGCAGGGGCTCTCCGATAAAATTAAAGATGCACTGACTACCCAAGAGCTTCCAACGTCATTAGAAGATTTGATCTCTCTCTCTGCCATCGTGTAGACATGAGGTTTCGTGAAAGAGAATCTGAGAAAACAACTTCAGTTAAAGCACCTCTTCGCTCAACCCCTCAATTTCGTCCAGCTTCACCTTCTGTGATTCCCATGGAGATAGGACGTTCCAAATTATCTTCAGAAGAGAGGGACCGAAGAATAAAGAATAGACTTTGTATCTATTGTGCTGATTCTACGCATATGCTCAATTCTTGTCCCAGGAAATGCCGGACTCTAACCAATACTGGGGAGATAAGGTTAGGGTTCCTGGAGTCCTCTCCATCTTCTACGAAATTAAAAGTCTGCGCTTTGGATGTTACGATTTCCTTTGCTACCAAATCCTTTGAGTCTCAAGCACTGATTGATTCTGGAGCAGCAGGAAATTTCATTTCTAAATCCCTAGTGAATCAATGGTCCCTACCAGTGATTACTTTGAAAACACTGATTACTGTGACTGCTATAGATGGATCATGTCTCATCAATGGTCTCATCACCCAGAGTACGTCTCCAGTAACGCTTCAGATTGGTGTGCTACACCATGAAGAGATTTCGTTTTTAATTCTTCCTGTTGCGACAAGTCCGATTGTCTTAGGCCTTCCATGGCTTCAATGTCATTCTCCCCAGATTGACTGGCGCACTTCTCAAGTTACATCTTGGGGAGCTGAGTGTCATCATCGTTGTCTCTCTCAAGTGGTTTCATTCAAAAGACAGCATTCGTCTATTCCACCAGGTCCTCCTCCACAGGATCCTTCATCTACGGATCTGTGCGATAAGGTTCAGTCTGAACGCCTTCCTCCTCATCGGGCGTTCGTGACGTCATCGGACGTTGAAGATGGATCTTCAAAAAGTCAAGTGCTGGTGGTTCACGGTCACCATCCGTCTTTTCCGGAATTTCCTGCCCTCCCTCCCACCCAAGTTGCTGCTGTAGAGACTGTTTGTCAGACCTTCAAAAATATCTGGTCTCAGGTCAGAACCTGTTTAAAGAAGACATCTGCCAAATATAAGTCTTTCGCAGATAAGAAGAGGCGGGCTATTCCTCCACTAAAAATTGGAGATCGTGTCTGGTTATCTACCAAAAATATTAGTTTGAAGGCCCCATCTATGAAATTCGCTCCTCGTTTTATTGGTCCATATAGGATCATTCAAGTGATAAATCCAGTTTGTTTTAAACTTCTACTTCCTAAGAACCTTCGTATTTCCAATGCCTTCCATGTGTCCTTGCTCAAACCTCTCATCATCAACCGTTTCTCGGCTCCTCCTTCAGCACCTCAGCCAGTTCAAGTTCATCAGGAGAAAGATTTCGAGATTACTCATGTATTGGACGCAAAAATTTTGCGAGGAGTTCTCCGTTTCCTCGTTCATTGGAAGGGCTTTGGTCCTGAGGAGCGTTCATGGATCAAAGCTGAAGATCTCAACGCCCCAGCTCTTCTTAAGAAGTTTTATTCCAAAAATCCGGACAAGCCCGGTTCCAGGCGTTCTGTGCCCACCTTTAAAAGGGGGGTACTGTCACTCACCGGACTGTGAGTGCTTCTTCCCGTATATTTAGGAACCGTGGCCGTCCTCCATCCTGAGGGTCTGCGCATGCGCAGCCCTTTCAAACCCTTCAGTACCTGTTCCTTTAACTTAATTGGCAGATCAGGCAACACTCCCTATATTAAGCACCTGTGGTCAATACCACGTTGCCTGATCTTGGAGTCTCATTCCCCATGAGCCTCTGAAGGTGTTCCGGTGTTTCCTCGTGTATTCAGCGCTGCTGATTCCTGTGGTTTCCAGACCACTTCTACTCCTGTGGTTTCCAGACCACTTCTACTCCTATGGTTTCCAAACCACTTCAACCCTCCTGTGTATCATCGTGACTGTTAGCTGATTCCTATCCGCTGCCTCCGTGCACTACAGTCTTCAAACCACTTCAACCCTCCTGTGTATCATCGTGACTGTTAGCTGATTCCTATCCGCTGCCTCCGTGCACTACAGTCTTCAATCTACTTCAACTCACCTGTGTGTCATCGTGACTGTTAGCTGATTCCTATCCGCTGCCTCCGTGCACTACAGTCTTCAATCTACTTCAACTCGCCTGTGTTTCATCGTGACTGTTTGGCTGATTCCTACCTGCTGCCTCCGTGCGCTTCAGTCTTCAGCTCATCTCATCTCTCCCGTGTTTCCTCGAGACTGCTACAACTGATTCCTATCCGCTGCTCTCCGTGCTCAACAGTTCCAGCTCAGCTCTGCTCTCCCGTGTTTCATCGTGGCTGCACCTGCTGGTTGCTACCCGCTACCTCCGTGTACCTGCAGAGTCCTGCTGACCGCTACTCCTCAGTTCTACTCGTGTCTACAACAGCTGATCCGCTCTCCGTGCTTCTCAGTGTTCCTGCTGGTCTCTACTCGCCAGTCTGCATCGGATCTGCGCCTCACTGCTTTCATCTCGTCTAGACCATCGCTACTCTTCAGGGTCCACCAGGAGTCCAGTTCTACATACTACTGCTTCCTGAGTATTTGTTCCCCTGCTGGTCTACCTACCTGTGCACTGCACCTACTTGATTACCGCTTCACTCTTCTGGGACTTCGTATCCTGCCGGCCTCCAGCCGTTCAGGTATCTCTGCACTCCTGTCTGACAGCCTGCTCCTGAATCACGGTATGCATACTTCTCATTGACTGTGCTGGTGTATTGCATATCTTGCTGGACTGAGTTTGTTCTCCTCTGGAGTTTACTATCCGCTGAGACTATTACCATCATTGACTGTGTTATCTTTTGCCCGGATAGTTTCAGTGACTTTCTATTATTGCAGTGCTGTTCAGTCATTACTATATTGTGCATGTTATTGTGGATCAAGTTTAAGGTGCCCGTGTATCCTCTGTATTGCAGTCTCTCCCCGTGCTCCTCCTCACATATATATTCAGTGGTACAACTTGCTAGAGGCAGACCACTGATCCCTGTTTCCTGTGTCACCTGTTCCAGTATCCTTTCACATAGCAGTGGTACAACTTGCTAACGCAGACCACTGACTCCCCGGATACCTCCACTTGGATTCCATTCCTTCACTCAGACAGCGGTACAACTTGCTATCCGCAGACCGCTGACTCTCATCACCTCCTCGTTTCTGTTGGACATTCCACCTCACTATAGCAGTGGTACAACTTGCTACCGCAGACCACTGACTACCCTCACGTGTCCTTTGTCCATACAGTTCCTCGTGTATTACTACATCCATATTACCAGTGCTGCTAGTCATAGACTTTCCTGAGCATCTCTATCATCTGCTATTTCCTGTTCCGTGATCACCCTGCTACCAGAGTACCATATTACCATCTATACTGCTCTGGTAAGCCTATCACCTGGTGATCCCTGGGTAAAGACTCCTAGTGCCAGTGACAATTACTATGTAACCCGACTTCTGTCCTGCTCTCTCCTGATTACTATGTAACCCGACATCTGTCCTGCTCTCACCTGTTTACTATGTAACCCGACACCTGTCCTGCTCTCACCTGATTACTATGTAACCTGACATCTGTCCTACTCTCACCTGTTTACTATGTAACCCGACACCTGTCCTGCTCTCACCTGATTACTATGTAACCCGACATCTGTCCTACTCTCACCTGTTTACTATGTAACCCGACACCTGTCCTACTCTCACCTGATTACTATGTAACCCGACTTCTGTCCTGCTCTCTCCTGATTACTATGTAACTCCGACACCTGTCCTGCTCTCACCTGATTACTATGTAACCCGACATCTGTCCTACTCTCACCTGTTTACTATGTAACCCGACACCTGTCCTGCTCTCACCTGATTACTATGTAACCTGACTTCTGTCCTGCTCTCACCTGATTACTATGTAACCTGACACCTGTCCTGCTCTCACCTAATTACTATGTAACCCGACATCTGTCCTGCTCTCACCTGATTACTATGTAACCACGACATCTGTCCTGCTCTCACCTGATTACAATGTAACACGACATCTGTCCTACTCTCACCTGATTACTATGTAACCAGACACCTGTCCTGCTCTCACCTGATTACTATGTAACCTGACATCTGTCCTACTCTCACCTGTTTACTATGTAACCCGACACCTGTCCTGCTCTCACCTGATTACTATGTAACCCGACATCTGTCCTACTCTCACCTGTTTACTATGTAACCCGACACCTGTCCTGCTCTCACCTGATTACTATGTAACCCGACTTCTGTCCTGCTCTCTCCTGATTACTATGTAACTCCGACACCTGTCCTGCTCTCACCTGATTACTATGTAACCCGACATCTGTCCTACTGTAACGACACCTGTCCTGCTCTCACCTGATTACTATGTAACCTGACTTCTGTCCTGCTCTCACCTGATTACTATGTAACCTGACACCTGTCCTGCTCTCACCTAATTACTATGTAACCCGACATCTGTCCTGCTCTCACCTGATTACTATGTAACCACGACATCTGTCCTGCTCTCACCTGATTACAATGTAACACGACATCTGTCCTACTCTCACCTGATTACTATGTAACCAGACACCTGTCCTGCTCTCACCTGATTAATATGTAACCACGACATCTGTCCTGCTCTCACCTGATTAAAATGCAACCACAACATCTGTCCTGCTCTCACCTGATTACTATGTAACCCCAACACCTGTCCTGCTCTCACCTGATTAATATGTAACCCGACACCTGTCCTGCTCTCACCTGATTACTATGTAACCCGGACACCTGTCCTGCTCTCCCCTGATTACTATGTAACCCCGACACCTGTCCTGCTCTCCACTGATTACCATGTAACCCGACACCTGTCCTGCTCTCACCTGATTACGATGTAACCCAACACCTGTCCTGCTCTCACCTGATTACTATGTAACCCCAACACCTGTCCTCCTCTTACCTGATTACTATGTAACCCGACATCTGTCCTACTCTCACCTGATTACTATGTAACCCGGACACCTGTCCTGCTCTCCCCTGATTACTATGTAACCCGACACCTGTCCTGCTCTCACCTGATTACTATGTAACCCCGACACCTGTCCTGCTCTCACCTGATTACTATGTAACCCCAACACCTGTCCTGCTCTCACCTGATTACTATGTAACCCCGACACCTGTCCTGCTCTCACCTGATTACTATGTAACCCGACACCTCTCCTGCTCTCACCATATTACTATGTAACACTACACCTGTCCTGCTCTCCCCTGATTACTATGTAACCCGACAGCTTTCCTGCTCTCACCTGATTACTATGTAACCAGACACCTGTCCTGCTCTCACCTGATTAATATGTAACCCGACACCTGTCCTGCTCTGATCTGATTAATATGTAACCCCAACACCTGTCCTGCTCTCCCCTGATTACTATGTAACCCCGACACCTGTCCTGCTCTCCCCTGATTATTATGTAACCCGACACCTGTCCTGCTCTCATCTGATTACTATGTAACCCAACATCTGTCCTGCTCTCACCTGATTACTATGTAACCCGACATCTGTCCTGCTCTCACCTGTTTACTATGTAACCTGACACCTGTCCTGCTCTCCCCTGTTTACTTTGTAACCCCAACACCTGTCCTGCTCTCATTTGATTACTATGTAACTCGACATCTGTCCTACCCTCACCTGATTACTATGTAACCCGACATCTGTCCTACCCTCACCTGATTACTATGTAACCCGACATCTGTCCTGCTCTCACCTGATTACTATGTCACCCAAACCCTGTCCTCCTCTCACCTGATTACTATGTAACCCGACACCTGTCCTGCTCTCACCTGATTACTATGTAACCTGACACATGTCCTGCTCTCACCTGTTTACTATGTATCCTGACATCTGTCCTACTCTCACCTGTTTACTATGTAACCCGACACCTGTCCTGCTCTCACCTGATTACTATGTAACCCGACTTCTGTCCTGCTCTCTCCTGATTACTATGTAACTCCGACACCTGTCCTGCTCTCACCTGATTACTATGTAACCCAACATCTGTCCTACTCTCACCTGTTTACTGTGTAACCCGACACCTGTCCTGCTCTCACCTGATTACTATGTAACCCGACTTCTGTCCTGCTCTCACCTGATTACTATGTAACCTGACACCTGTCCTGCTCTCACCTAATTACTATGTAACCCGACATCTGTCCTGCTCTCACCTGATTACTATGTAACCACGACATCTGTCCTGCTCTCACCTGATTACTATGTAACACGACATCTGTCCTACTCTCACCTGATTACTATGTAACCAGACACCTGTCCTGCTCTCAACTGATTAATATGTAACCCGACACCTGTCCTGCTCTCCCCTGATTATTATGTAACCCGACATTTGTCCTACCCTCACCTGATTACTATGTAACCCGACATCTGTCCTACCCTCACCTGATTACTATGTAACCCGACATCTGTCCTACTCTCACCTGATTACTATGTCACCCAAACCCTGTCCTCCTCTCGCCTGATTACTATGTAACCCAACACCTGTCCTGCGCTCTCCTGATTAGTATGAAATCTGACATCTGTCCTGCTCTCACCTGATTACTATGTAACCCGACACCTGTCCTGCTCTCACCTGATTACTATGTAACCTGACACATGTCCTGCTCTCACCTGTTTACTATGTAACCTGACATCTGTCCTACTCTCACCTGTTTACTATGTAACCCGACACCTGTCCTGCTCTCACCTTATTACTATGTAACCTGACATCTGTCCTACTCTCACCTATTTACTATGTAACCCGACACCTGTCCTGCTCTCACCTGATTACTATGTAACCCGACATCTGTCCTACTCTCACCTGTTTACTATGTAACCCAACACCTGTCCTGCTCTCACCTGATTACTATGTAACCTGACACCTGTCCTGCTCTCACCTTATTACTATGTAACCTGACATCTGTCCTACTCTCACCTATTTACTATGTAACCCGACACCTGTCCTGCTCTCACCTGATTACTATGTAACCCGACACCTGTCCTGCTCTCACCTGATTACTATGTAACCCGACTTCTGTCCTGCTCTCTCCTGATTACTATGTAACTCCGACACCTGTCCTGCTCTCACCTGATTACTATGTAACCCGACATCTGTCCTACTCTCACCTGTTTACTATGTAATCCGACACCTGTCCTGCTCTCACCTGATTACTATGTAACCCGACTTCTGTCCTACTCTCACCTGTTTACTATGTAACCCCGACATCTGTCCTGCTCTCACCTGATTACTATGTAACCTGACACCTGTCCTGCTCTCACCTAATTACTATGTAACCCGACATCTGTCCTGCTCTCACCTGATTACTATGTAACCCCGACATCTGTCCTGCTCTCACCTGATTACTATGTAACACGACATCTGTCCTACTCTCACCTGATTACTATGTAACCAGACACCTGTCCTGCTCTCACCTGATTAATATGTAACCAGACACCTGTCCTGCTCTCACCTGATTAATATGTAACCCGACATCTGTCCTACTCTCACCTGATTACTATGTAACCCCGACACCTGTCCTGCTCTCCCCTGATTAATATGTAACCCGACACCTGTCCTGCTCTCACCTGATTACTATGTAACCTGACATCTGTCCTACTCTCACCTGTTTACTATGTAACCCAACACCTGTCCTGCTCTCATCTGATTACTATGTAACCTGACATCTGTCCTACTCTCACCTGTTTACTATGTAACCTGACATCTGTCCTGCTCTCACCTGATTACTATGTAACCTGACATCTGTCCTACTCTCACCTGTTTACTATGTAACCCGACACCTGTCCTGCTCTCACCTGATTAATATGTAACCCGACATCTGTCCTACTCTCACCTGATTACTATGTAACCCCGACACCTGTCCTGCTCTCACCTGATTAATATGTAACCCGACACCTGTCCTGCTCTCACCTGATTACTATGTAACCTGACATCTGTCCTACTCTCACCTGTTTACTATGTAACCCGACACCTGTCCTGCTCTCACCTGATTAATATGTAACCCGACATCTGTCCTACTCTCACCTGATTACTATGTAACCCCGACACCTGTCCTGCTCTCACCTGATTAATATGTAACCCGACACCTGTCCTGCTCTCACCTGATTACTATGTAACCTGACATCTGTCCTACTCTCACCTGTTTACTATGTAACCTGACACCTGTCCTGCTCTCCCCTGATTACTATGTAACCCCGACACCTGTCCTGCTCTCCCCTGATTATTATGTAACCCGACACCTGTCCTGCTCTCATCTGATTACTATGTAACCCAACATCTGTCCTGCTCTCACCTGATTACTATGTAACCCGACATCTGTCCTGCTCTCACCTGTTTACTATGTAACCTGACACCTGTCCTGCTCTCCCCTGTTTACTTTGTAACCCCAACACCTGTCCTGCTCTCATTTGATTACTATGTAACTCGACATCTGTCCTACCCTCACCTGATTACTATGTAACCCGACATCTGTCCTACCCTCACCTGATTACTATGTAACCCGACATCTGTCCTGCTCTCACCTGATTACTATGTCACCCAAACCCTGTCCTCCTCTCACCTGATTACTATGTAACCCGACACCTGTCCTGCTCTCACCTGATTACTATGTAACCTGACACATGTCCTGCTCTCACCTGTTTACTATGTATCCTGACATCTGTCCTACTCTCACCTGTTTACTATGTAACCCGACACCTGTCCTGCTCTCACCTGATTACTACGTAACCCGACTTCTGTCCTGCTCTCTCCTGATTACTATGTAACTCCGACACCTGTCCTGCTCTCACCTGATTACTATGTAACCCAACATCTGTCCTACTCTCACCTGTTTACTGTGTAACCCGACACCTGTCCTGCTCTCACCTGATTACTATGTAACCCGACTTCTGTCCTGCTCTCACCTGATTACTATGTAACCTGACACCTGTCCTGCTCTCACCTGATTACTATGTAACCACGACATCTGTCCTGCTCTCACCTGATTACTATGTAACACGACATCTGTCCTACTCTCACCTGATTACTATGTAACCAGACACCTGTCCTGCTCTCAACTGATTAATATGTAACCCGACACCTGTCCTGCTCTCCCCTGATTATTATGTAACCCGACATTTGTCCTACCCTCACCTGATTACTATGTAACCCGACATCTGTCCTACCCTCACCTGATTACTATGTAACCCGACATCTGTCCTACTCTCACCTGATTACTATGTCACCCAAACCCTGTCCTCCTCTCGCCTGATTACTATGTAACCCAACACCTGTCCTGCGCTCTCCTGATTAGTATGAAATCTGACATCTGTCCTGCTCTCACCTGATTACTATGTAACCCGACACCTGTCCTGCTCTCACCTGATTACTATGTAACCTGACACATGTCCTGCTCTCACCTGTTTACTATGTAACCTGACATCTGTCCTACTCTCACCTGTTTACTATGTAACCCGACACCTGTCCTGCTCTCACCTTATTACTATGTAACCTGACATCTGTCCTACTCTCACCTATTTACTATGTAACCCGACACCTGTCCTGCTCTCACCTGATTACTATGTAACCCGACATCTGTCCTACTCTCACCTGTTTACTATGTAACCCAACACCTGTCCTGCTCTCACCTGATTACTATGTAACCTGACACCTGTCCTGCTCTCACCTTATTACTATGTAACCTGACATCTGTCCTACTCTCACCTATTTACTATGTAACCCGACACCTGTCCTGCTCTCACCTGATTACTATGTAACCCGACACCTGTCCTGCTCTCACCTGATTACTATGTAACCCGACTTCTGTCCTGCTCTCTCCTGATTACTATGTAACTCCGACACCTGTCCTGCTCTCACCTGATTACTATGTAACCCGACATCTGTCCTACTCTCACCTGTTTACTATGTAATCCGACACCTGTCCTGCTCTCACCTGATTACTATGTAACCCGACTTCTGTCCTGCTCTCACCTGATTACTATGTAACCTGACACCTGTCCTGCTCTCACCTAATTACTATGTAACCCGACATCTGTCCTGCTCTCACCTGATTACTATGTAACCACGACATCTGTCCTGCTCTCACCTGATTACTATGTAACACGACATCTGTCCTACTCTCACCTGATTACTATGTAACCAGACACCTGTCCTGCTCTCACCTGATTAATATGTAACCAGACACCTGTCCTGCTCTCACCTGATTAATATGTAACCCGACATCTGTCCTACTCTCACCTGATTACTATGTAACCCCGACACCTGTCCTGCTCTCCCCTGATTAATATGTAACCCGACACCTGTCCTGCTCTCACCTGATTACTATGTAACCTGACATCTGTCCTACTCTCACCTGTTTACTATGTAACCCAACACCTGTCCTGCTCTCATCTGATTACTATGTAACCTGACATCTGTCCTACTCTCACCTGTTTACTATGTAACCTGACATCTGTCCTACTCTCACCTGTTTACTATGTAACCCGACACCTGTCCTGCTCTCACCTGATTACTATGTAACCTGACATCTGTCCTACTCTCACCTGTTTACTATGTAACCCGACACCTGTCCTGCTCTCACCTGATTAATATGTAACCCGACATCTGTCCTACTCTCACCTGATTACTATGTAACCCCGACACCTGTCCTGCTCTCACCTGATTAATATGTAACCCGACACCTGTCCTGCTCTCACCTGATTACTATGTAACCTGACATCTGTCCTACTCTCACCTGTTTACTATGTAACCCGACACCTGTCCTGCTCTCACCTGATTACTATGTAACCCCGACACCTGTCCTGCTCTCACCTGATTACTATGTAACCCAACACCTGTCCTGCTCTCACCTGGTTACTATGTAACCCCGACACCTCTCCTGCTCTCACCTGATTATTATGTAACCCCCCCATTCTGGCTCTTAGACATCTGTCTCATCGTTTGTTTTCCCAGAATCTATAAATGAATCTCCAAAGTGTCCAGATAATCCCAGGATAGTCTTTGTAATCCCTGGAAATCTGGAAATCATGTATAAGAAAAGGGATTTCAGTTTACACTTTGTTTACTGAAAGGTCAGTTCCAGCTGTAATGCGGATGGAATGCGCCCACTCAGTGCCCTATAGACATAAAGATAATACACAGCTGTGATATAACTGTACAGCTATGTATCTGACACAGATGAAGCAGTAGGTTAAACGATAAGAGAAAGATTTATAGATGCTGGGCCCTAATGATATCATTCAGCATTTTAATAGAAGTTGTAAGAACTGCGATAAAATCTCACTATACAGAGAAAACAACAAAACTCCCAAAGTCAGCGGCTTATAACAAGCATGTGGCTGGATCACTTAGAAATAACTTATTGAATAAATATATTTAAATTGTCAGTGCAGTGCGCTAATTTATATCATTGCAAATCTACTGATTTTAGTATTATAAATGTACTGATTTCTGAGTTATTGATTTCTGAGACTGTGGGGCGTATTCAATTGTTCGGCTTGACGGCCGAAAAACGAGCGCTCTAAAAATATTACCGTTAATACGGTAATTACTCGCTGAATTTCAGCGAGTAAATTACCGTATGAACGGTTTTTGCACGCAATATTACCGTATTAACGGTAATATTTTTAGAGCGCTCGTTTTTCGCCGATCACGCCGTCAATTGAATAACCCCTGTATGTCGTGTTTGGGTTTTGTAACTTTTTTTATAGAGGAAATCCCAAGTAAGCATATGTGAGGAGGGACGTGTTTTTGAATCTGTCTGGAGACAGGTAATCTCATGTTAATTAGACCTTTTCATTGCTGAGTGACCAACACGTCTGCTGGGCCTGAAAGGACAGGGAGGGTAATTACACTTGCTGGTAGACTTCATATGTGTGTAAGACTCAGGATGCAAGTGATCACAGATCAATGTGATCACAGATTAATGTGAATTTTGTAAATTAAATTGCGTTAAAAGCAGTATAAGAGAAATGTGATATCCGGATGGTAAACATCTAATATAAAACCTCAGACGTAGTGGTGCCACTAGCAGCAATGTAAAAAGGTGTAAAACCCCTCCAGGCTGATTTATGTGCAGGCTGCATGAAACGCATGGATTGGTTAGAGGGGCAGGAAGCTGGATTACCTCCTGCCAGGGTATCTGTGTAAACCTGTATAAAATGCAGACTGTTTGACCATGTATAAGTATGATCATACCATCTGTAACTCTTTGGAAGATCACTAGTACCACAGACTGGTGTGTAACTGTCCTTTTTAGGACACATGAGCTAATAAACATCACTGCTTAAAGATCCTGCTTTGATTAATACTTACCTGCTGTAATTCCTGTGACCTACAGATTAGACCAATCTAATCCGTTATCCGGCTGTTCTGAGGTTTGGACCCAGCATCCAGTACCAACGCTCTGCCCGCTACCTGCAGATCTGGCCTATGTGATAGGCCAGGGGGGATCCATCCACAGCACCCTGACCTTAAGGAAGAGGTCAGGGGTACCAGCTTAAGTGCCGCAAAGGATCCTAGTGGTGGCAACAGAAACCCCGCCTACTGTGTGTATAATGGTGCAATTTGGGATAAAGAAAGGGGATGGTGGCAGGGCAAGCTCAGCCGGTCGCCATTAAGCACGTAGAGGGTGGCATAAGAGGTCCATCCTGTCAAAGAGTATCTAAGAAATAACTTTATCAGTAGCATAAGAAATGGATGTTTTAGATGGCATGACAATGTTGTAATGTGGCGTCAGGGGTCAGTTAATGGTACGGAGCCTCCACATAACCGGGGCAGTTAGACTGTGGTGCAAAATAATCTCTGAACTAGGTGCAGTGATTGGGAGATATGTGAATGATCTAGTTGTAAAGATTATGGGTCAGATTCATTAATGAATGGAAAGCAAAAAAAACCAGAAGTGCCTTTGAAGTTTGGCAAAACCATGTTGCTGTCACGGATAGCAGAAAGCTGAGGCCTACTTACTGGTATTTACACTGATAAACAAGGAGACATGGAGTCTAAACACACCTCTGGTCTTCACCAGGGACCCCGCAAGGGAGTTTGGAGTTAGCTGTAGAAAACTCGCAGATGACGGCGCTCCCAAGTAGCCACCAGTGAAGTAATAGGTGAATAAGCATGGTCAAGCAATCCGAGGTCAGGTCGTGTAAGCAGAAAGGTACAATAGGGTCGAACAGGAGCGTAGTCAGGAAGCCAGAGGTCAAACCAGGAACTCTATCAATGCCAAAAAAAGATCCAAAAGGGAGGTCAGGGAAAGCCAGGTCTGAACTGAGGAGTCAGTCAAGATGGTTGGGAGCAAACAGGATCGCTGGAGAATAAGGGGACCTTGATACCCTGGCACCAGAACCTCCTTTAAATAGACAATACGGACCGCCGAACAGCCAGCGTCCTGTTACCTAGCAATGAAGACTTGAACCTATTGCGCATGTGCCGCCGTCCGTGACCAGGAATAGGAGATAAGTCTTGTTGCTAGTCAACAAGACTCAACAGGGCCGCAGCAGATGAAGGTGTCTGTCCCTGGGTAAATATGTGGGGACAGCGCCTGACAATTGTATTGGAAGGGGAGGTACATTTAAAATGTGGGGACAGATTTATAATTGGGGTAGGGCATGTCCTAGATCAGTGTAAAAATAAAGCTATCAAGTATTTGTGTGCTAGCTGAAAAAGCAGCTAATATTTATCTTATGTGAAAAATAATACATTTATTTGCAGTCCTTGCATCATAACATGGTTTTTCCAAGGTTCAAAGTTACCCATTTTTTTTACTTTCCTTTCCTTTATAAATCAGACCCCTCTGATTGTATGAAGGTTGGTGGAGAGAGGAATTGTTGCAGCACAATTATGTGTCCCCAGTGTGGCCATGGTAATAGCACCGTGCATTTGGAAGGTAATATTAACGGAGTCCAAAATGCACTATTCCAATAATACAAAAACTATTCTGCTTGTATTCTAAGTTGCCGTGCTGAGATTGTGATAACAGGACAAGTATCACAGTTCTTTCCACTGCAGGGTTATTTTCTAATATTTATTTATATAGCGCTGGCATATTCTGTATCGCTGTAAAATAGGGTTATTTCCGGCAGAAACACTTGTCGTACACCCCTGTTCTCATCTGCAATAGGACTCTATGTCCCCAGGTGTCTGTGTTATACGCCAATAGGTTATTACTCCATTGGTCTTTTCACCTAGCTGCATGAAGCTCTTTTATTCCTAGCATGAGGACATCTTGTGGCCACATCTGATATTGCAAGGCTGACATATGATCACATACTCAGGCTGTACACATTTGTACATACAGAGATAATGACACCATAACACAACATGAAAACATCTCCACACATGTTCCATAATGTCTGTCCCATCCCAGCAAACATATAATGCCCCAATTTTACATATAGAGGGGAAAGGGTTAATAGGGTATAAAGACAGTGGGGCAGGTGATACTTATTGATGGTATCAGCTTTCCATTTCTTGTATCTAAAGCTCAGTGATTAGATGATGGTGCAATGATGTTCTCCATGGCAGCAGCTCCCCCATGTGGCATATAATGGAACTACATCTTATAACAGACTCACATGCATTATAATAAATAGTTTTATTATTAGTTACATTTTGGACAATATACTTTCTCTTTCAGAATGGTGAGATGGAGCCTGATAATCTG
Organism: Mixophyes australis; assembly: GCA_036250195.1. Classification (NCBI taxonomy): domain Eukaryota; kingdom Metazoa; phylum Chordata; class Amphibia; order Anura; family Limnodynastidae; genus Mixophyes; species Mixophyes australis. Next base: position 503,397,190 of record JAVHZZ010000001.1, read on the forward strand.
TTTCCAATGGATTGTGACGTGTCTGCCAGATGTCTGTAGAAAGATGAACAGTATAAGAATAGCATTTGTAATATAATATATTATACAAGTATTTATTCTACATTTGCACCTAACAGCAGGACTGTTACTGAACATCAGGGTGAAAACAGAATTGAGCGCGTCTCTGGTCCTGGCACAGCCCTACACACCCGGATTGTTACTGAACACTTCCTCGATGCGTAAGGAAGACGGGTGTGTTTGGTTGTTGTCAGGTGTAGAATGAGATTTAGTTCCTGTCAGCCCTACAGGACCATACAGAGGATGACAAGACGGTTTCAGCATCATCATTGGAAGGATTCTTTACTGTAAGTGTGGTTAAGCTACCTAATCACTTACACCATGTGGGGGTGACGGCAGAATGTTAGAATGGATCATAGTGTCTTAATAATGAGTAGAAGACATTATCTTTAACCTTTATTGTGTAACTGTATAACTGTATTATGCATGATACAATTCTATAATTGTTATTATGTAACTGTGTATTGTGGAATACTATAATTATCTGACACAGATATAAGCTTGGTTTATATCCATATAAGATAGTCTCCTCCCATACAGGATGTGATAATATTAACCTCAGAGTGACCATCGCACCAGACAGACCATTTATACTGAGCAGACACTAATCCAGCGCAGGTGGGCGACACAGATCTTAGATTTAACTGTGGAGTTATATAGAAAGCTCCTAATGACATTTACTGGTAGAAGACATAAAGCATCAGCACCCCATTCGTGTGTTAACGGGCTCCAACCACAGATAGACATTGGTATTGTAAAATCTATTTGCAATAATTATACCTTCCTATCCCTGAGACTGTATAGTATTCTGAATGTGTGTGTGGGGGGGGGGGGGGGGGGAGGGGTTTGGTATAGTACAGTGTGGGCTGTTAGTGTTGCATATTATTAGTCGTGGCTGAAAGAAGGTTTAGCTAATTACTAGGGATTATATACCAGTGACATCACTAGGAGATCACAGCTGTACATCATATACCAGTGACATCACTGGGAGATCACAGCTGTACATCATATACCAGTGACATCACTAGGAGATCACAGCTGTACATCATATACCAGTGACATCACTGGGAGATCACAGCTGTACATCATATACCAGTGACATCACTGGGAGATCACAGCTGTACATCATATACCAGTGACATCACTGGGGGATCACAGCTGTACATCATATACCAGTGACATCACTGGGGGATCACAGCTGGACATCATATACCAGTGACATCACTAGGAGATCACAGCTGTACATCATATACCAGTGACATCACTGGGAGATCACAGCTGTACATCATATACCAGTGACATCACTGGGAGATCACAGCTGTACATCATATACCAGTGACATCACTGGGAGATCACAGCTGTACATCATATACCAGTGACATCACTAGGAGATCACAGCTGTACATCATATACCAGTGACATCACTGGGGGATCACAGCTGGACATCATATACCAGTGACATCACTGGGGGATCACAGCTGTACATCATATACCAGTGACATCACTGGGAGATCACAGCTGTACATCATATACCAGTGACATCACTAGGAGATCACAGCTGTACATCATATACCAGTGACATCACTGGGAGATCACAGCTGTACATCATATACCAGTGACATCACTGGGGGATCACAGCTGTACATCATATACCAGTGACATCACTGGGGGATCACAGCTGGACATCATATACCAGTGACATCACTAGGAGATCACAGCTGTACATCATATACCAGTGACATCACTGGGAGATCACAGCTGTACATCATATACCAGTGACATCACTGGGAGATCACAGCTGTACATCATATACCAGTGACATCACTGGGAGATCACAGCTGTACATCATATACCAGTGACATCACTAGGAGATCACAGCTGTACATCATATACCAGTGACATCACTGGGGGATCACAGCTGGACATCATATACCAGTGACATCACTGGGGGATCACAGCTGTACATCATATACCAGTGACATCACTGGGAGATCACAGCTGTACATCATATACCAGTGACATCACTAGGAGATCACAGCTGTACATCATATACCAGTGACATCACTGGGGGATCACAGCTGTACATCATATACCAGTGACATCACTGGGGGATCACAGCTGGACATCATATACCAGTGACATCACTAGGAGATCACAGCTGTACATCATATACCAGTGACATCACTGGGAGATCACAGCTGTACATCATATACCAGTGACATCACTGGGGGATCACAGCTGGACATCATATACCAGTGACATCACTAGGAGATCACAGCTGTACATCATATACCAGTGACATCACTGGGGGATCACAGCTGTACATCATATACCAGTGACATCACTAGGAGATCACAGCTGTACATCATATACCAGTGACATCACTAGGAGATCACAGCTGTACATCATATACCAGTGACATCACTAGATCACAGCTGTACATCATATACCAGTGACATCACTAGATCACAGCTGGACATCATATACCAGTGACATCACTAGATCACAGCTGTACATCATATACCAGTGACATCACTAGATCACAGCTGGACATCATATACCAGTGACATCACTAGGAGATCACAGCTGTACATCATATACCAGTGACATCACTGGGAGATCACAGCTGTACATCATATACCAGTGACATCACTAGGAGATCACAGCTGTACATCATATACCAGTGACATCACTAGGAGATCACAGCTGTACATCATATACCAGTGACATCACTGGGGGATCACAGCTGTACATCATATACCAGTGACATCACTAGGAGATCACAGCTGTACATCATATACCAGTGACATCACTGGGAGATCACAGCTGTACATCATATACCAGTGACATCACTAGGAGATCACAGCTGTACATCATATACCAGTGACATCACTAGGAGATCACAGCTGTACATCATATACCAGTGACATCACTGGGGGATCACAGCTGTACATCATATACCAGTGACATCACTAGGAGATCACAGCTGTACATCATATACCAGTGACATCACTGGGAGATCACAGCTGGACATCATATACCAGTGACATCACTAGGAGATCACAGCTGTACATCATATACCAGTGACATCACTAGGAGATCACAGCTGTACATCATATACCAGTGACATCACTAGGAGATCACAGCTGGACATCATATACCAGTGACATCACTGGGGGATCACAGCTGGACATCATATACTAGTGACATCACTAGATCACAGCTGTACATCATATACCAGTGACATCACTAGATCACAGCTGGACATCATATACCAGTGACATCACTAGATCACAGCTGTACATCATATACCAGTGACATCACTAGGAGATCACAGCTGTACATCATATACCAGTGACATCACTGGGAGATCACAGCTGGACATCATATACCAGTGACATCACTGGGAGATCACAGCTGTACATCATATACCAGTGACATCACTGGGAGATCACAGCTGGACATCATATACCAGTGACATCACTAGATCACAGCTGGACATCATATACCAGTGACATCACTGGGGGATCACAGCTGTACATCATATACCAGTGACATCACTGGAAGATCACAGCTGTACATCATATACCAGTGACATCACTAGGGGATCACAGCTGTACATCATATACCAGTGACATCACTGGGGGATCACAGCTGGACATCATATACCAGTGACATCACTAGATCACAGCTGGACATCATATACCAGTGACATCACTGGGAGATCACAGCTGTACATCATATACCAGTGACATCACTAGATCACAGCTGGACATCATATACCAGTGACATCACTAGATCACAGCTGTACATCATATACCAGTGACATCACTAGATCACAGCTGTACATCATATACCAGTGACATCACTAGATCACAGCTGTACATCATATACCAGTGACATCACTGGGGGATCACAGCTGTACATCATATACCAGTGACATCACTAGGAGATCACAGCTGGACATCATATACCAGTGACATCACTGGGGGATCACAGCTGTACATCATATACCAGTGACATCACTGGGAGATCACAGTTGGACATCATATACCAGTGACATCACTGGGAGATCACAGCTGTACATCATATACCAGTGACATCACTAGGGGATCACAGCTGTACATCATATACCAGTGACATCACTGGGGGATCACAGCTGTACATCATATACCAGTGACATCACTGGGAGATCACAGCTGGACATCATATACCAGTGACATCACTAGGAGATCACAGCTGTACATCATATACCAGTGACATCACTGGGGGATCACAGCTGTACATCATATACCAGTGACATCACTGGGAGATCACAGCTGTACATCATATACCAGTGACATCACTGGGAGATCACAGCTGGACATCATATACCAGTGACATCACTAGGAGATCACAGCTGGACATCATATACCAGTGACATCACTAGGAGATCACAGCTGTACATCATATACCAGTGACATCACTGGGAGATCACAGCTGGACATCATATACCAGTGACATCACTAGGAGATCACAGCTGTACATCATATACCAGTGACATCACTAGGAGATCACATCTGTACATCATATACCAGTGACATCACTAGATCACAGCTGTACATCATATACCAGTGACATCACTAGATCACAGCTGGACATCATATACCAGTGACATCACTGGGAGATCACAGCTGGACATCATATACCAGTGACATCACTAGGAGATCACAGCTGTACATCATATACCAGTGACATCACTAGATCACAGCTGTACATCATATACCAGTGACATCACTAGATCACAGCTGGACATCATATACCAGTGACATCACTGGGAGATCACAGCTGTACATCATATACCAGTGACATCACTGGGAGATCACAGCTGTACATCATATACCAGTGACATTACTAGGGGATCACAGCTGTACATCATATACCAGTGACATCACTAGGAGATCACAGCTGGACATCATATACCAGTGACATCACTGGGAGATCACAGCTGGACATCATATACCAGTGACATCACTAGGAGATCACAGCTGGACATCATATACCAGTGACATCACTGGGAGATCACAGCTGGACATCATATACCAGTGACATCACTGGGGGATCACAGCTGGACATCATATACCAGTGACATCACTAGGAGATCACAGCTGGACATCATATACCAGTGACATCACTGGGAGATCACAGCTGGACATCATATACCAGTGACATCACTAGGAGATCACAGCTGTACATCATATACCAGTGACATCACTAGATCACAGCTGTACATCATATACCAGTGACATCACTGGGGGATCACAGCTGTACATCATATACCAGTGACATCACTAGGAGATCACAGCTGTACATCATATACCAGTGACATCACTAGGAGATCACAGCTGTACATCATATACCAGTGACATCACTAGATCACAGCTGTACATCATATACCAGTGACATCACTAGATCACAGCTGGACATCATATACCAGTGACATCACTGGGAGATCACAGCTGTACATCATATACCAGTGACATCACTAGGGGATCACAGCTGTACATCATATACCAGTGACATCACTAGATCACAGCTGTATATCATATACCAGTGACATCACTAGATCACAGCTGTACATCATATACCAGTGACATCACTAGGAGATCACAGCTGTACATCATATACCAGTGACATCACTGGGAGATCACAGCTGTACATCATATACCAGTGACATCACTAGGAGATCACAGCTGTACATCATATACCAGTGACATCACTGGGAGATCACAGCTGTACATCATATACCAGTGACATCACTGGGAGATCACAGCTGTACATCATATACCAGTGACATCACTGGGAGATCACAGCTGGACATCATATACCAGTGACATCACTGGGGGATCACAGCTGTACATCATATACCAGTGACATCACTGGGAGATCACAGCTGTACATCATATACCAGTGACATCACTGGGGGATCACAGCTGTACATCATATACCAGTGACATCACTAGGAGATCACAGCTGTACATCATATACCAGTGACATCACTGGGAGATCACAGCTGGACATCATATACCAGTGACATCACTAGGAGATCACAGCTGGACATCATATACCAGTGACATCACTGGGAGATCACAGCTGTACATCATATACCAGTGACATCACTAGATCACAGCTGTACATCATATACCAGTGACATCACTAGATCACATCTGGACATCATATACCAGTGACATCACTAGATCACAGCTGGACATCATATACCAGTGACATCACTGGGAGATCACAGCTGGACATCATATACCAGTGACATCACTGGGGGATCACAGCTGGACATCATATACCAGTGACATCACTGGGAGATCACAGCTGGACATCATATACCAGTGACATCACTGGGAGATCACAGCTGGACATCATATACCAGTGACATCACTGGGGGATCACAGCTGGACATCATATACCAGTGACATCACTGGGAGATCACAGCTGGACATCATATACCAGTGACATCACTGGGAGATCACAGCTGTACATCATATACCAGTGACATCACTAGGGGATCACAGCTGTACATCATATACCAGTGACATCACTAGATCACAGCTGTACATCATATACCAGTGACATCACTGGGAGATCACAGCTGTACATCATATACCAGTGACATCACTAGGAGATCACAGCTGTACATCATATACCAGTGACATCACTGGGAGATCACAGCTGTACATCATATACCAGTGACATCACTGGGAGATCACAGCTGTACATCATATACCAGTGACATCACTGGGAGATCACAGCTGGACATCATATACCAGTGACATCACTGGGGGATCACAGCTGTACATCATATACCAGTGACATCACTGGGAGATCACAGCTGTACATCATATACCAGTGACATCACTGGGGGATCACAGCTGTACATCATATACCAGTGACATCACTGGGAGATCACAGCTGGACATCATATACCAGTGACATCACTAGGAGATCACAGCTGGACATCATATACCAGTGACATCACTGGGAGATCACAGCTGTACATCATATACCAGTGACATCACTGGGAGATCACAGCTGGACATCATATACCAGTGACATCACTAGGAGATCACAGCTGTACATCATATACCAGTGACATCACTGGGAGATCACAGCTGTACATCATATACCAGTGACATCACTAGGAGATCACAGCTGTACATCATATACCAGTGACATCACTAGGAGATCACAGCTGTACATCATATACCAGTGACATCACTAGATCACAGCTGTACATCATATACCAGTGACATCACTAGATCACAGCTGGACATCATATACCAGTGACATCACTGGGAGATCACAGCTGTACATCATATACCAGTGACATCACTAGGGGATCACAGCTGTACATCATATACCAGTGACATCACTAGATCACAGCTGTATATCATATACCAGTGACATCACTAGATCACAGCTGTACATCATATACCAGTGACATCACTAGGAGATCACAGCTGTACATCATATACCAGTGACATCACTGGGAGATCACAGCTGTACATCATATACCAGTGACATCACTAGGAGATCACAGCTGTACATCATATACCAGTGACATCACTGGGAGATCACAGCTGTACATCATATACCAGTGACATCACTGGGAGATCACAGCTGTACATCATATACCAGTGACATCACTGGGAGATCACAGCTGGACATCATATACCAGTGACATCACTGGGGGATCACAGCTGTACATCATATACCAGTGACATCACTGGGAGATCACAGCTGTACATCATATACCAGTGACATCACTGGGGGATCACAGCTGTACATCATATACCAGTGACATCACTGGGAGATCACAGCTGGACATCATATACCAGTGACATCACTAGGAGATCACAGCTGGACATCATATACCAGTGACATCACTGGGAGATCACAGCTGTACATCATATACCAGTGACATCACTAGATCACAGCTGTACATCATATACCAGTGACATCACTAGATCACATCTGGACATCATATACCAGTGACATCACTAGATCACAGCTGGACATCATATACCAGTGACATCACTGGGAGATCACAGCTGGACATCATATACCAGTGACATCACTGGGGGATCACAGCTGGACATCATATACCAGTGACATCACTGGGGGATCACAGCTGGACATCATATACCAGTGACATCACTGGGAGATCACAGCTGGACATCATATACCAGTGACATCACTGGGAGATCACAGCTGGACATCATATACCAGTGACATCACTGGGAGATCACAGCTGGACATCATATACCAGTGACATCACTGGGGGATCACAGCTGGACATCATATACCAGTGACATCACTGGGAGATCACAGCTGGACATCATATACCAGTGACATCACTGGGGGATCACAGCTGGACATCATATACCAGTGACATCACTGGGAGATCACAGCTGGACATCATATACCAGTGACATCACTGGGAGATCACAGCTGTACATCATATACCAGTGACATCACTAGGGGATCACAGCTGTACATCATATACCAGTGACATCACTAGATCACAGCTGTACATCATATACCAGTGACATCACTGGGAGATCACAGCTGTACATCATATACCAGTGACATCACTAGGAGATCACAGCTGTACATCATATACCAGTGACATCACTGGGAGATCACAGCTGTACATCATATACCAGTGACATCACTGGGAGATCACAGCTGTACATCATATACCAGTGACATCACTGGGAGATCACAGCTGGACATCATATACCAGTGACATCACTGGGGGATCACAGCTGTACATCATATACCAGTGACATCACTGGGAGATCACAGCTGTACATCATATACCAGTGACATCACTGGGGGATCACAGCTGTACATCATATACCAGTGACATCACTGGGAGATCACAGCTGGACATCATATACCAGTGACATCACTGGGAGATCACAGCTGTACATCATATACCAGTGACATCACTGGGAGATCACAGCTGGACATCATATACCAGTGACATCACTGGGAGATCACAGCTGTACATCATATACCAGTGACATCACTAGGAGATCACAGCTGGTCATCATATACCAGTGACATCGCTAGGAGATCACAGCTGTACAGCATATACCAGTGACATCACTGGGAGATCACAGCTGTACATCATATACCAGTGACATCACTGGGGGATCACAGCTGTACATCATATACCAGTGACATCACTGGGGGATCACATCTGGACATCATATACCAGTGACATCACTGGGAGATCACAGCTGGACATCATATACCAGTGACATCACTAGGGGATCACAGCTGTACATCATATACCAGTGACATCACTGGGGGATCACAGCTGTACATCATATACCAGTGACATCACTAGGAGATCACAGCTGTACATCATATACCAGTGACATCACTAGGAGATCACAGCTGTACATCATATACCAGTGACATCACTGGGAGATCACAGCTGGACATCATATACCGGTGACATCACTGGGAGATCACAGCTGTACATCATATACTAGTGACATCACTGGGGGATCACAGCTGTACATCATATACCAGTGACATCACTGGGGGATCACAGCTGGACATCATATACCAGTGACATCACTGGGGGATCACAGCTGGACATCATATACCAGTGACATCACTAGGGGATCACAGCTGTACATCATATACCAGTGACATCACTAGAGGATCACAGCTGGACATCATATACCAGTGACATCACTGGGAGATCACAGCTGTACATCATATACCAGTGACATCACTGGGGGATCACAGCTGTACATCATATACCAGTGACATCACTAGGAGATCACAGCTGTACATCATATACCAGTGACATCACTGGGAGATCACAGCTGTACATCATATACCAGTGACATCACTGGGAGATCACAGCTGTCCATCATATACCAGTGACATCACTAGGAGATCACAGCTGTACATCATATACCAGTGACATCACTGGGGGATCACAGCTGGACATCATATACCAGTGACATCACTGGGAGATCACAGCTGTACATCATATACCAGTGACATCACTGGGGGATCACAGCTGTACATCATATACCAGTGACATCACTGGGGGATCACAGCTGTACATCATATACCAGTGACATCACTGGGGGATCACAGCTGTACATCATATACCAGTGACATCACTGGGGGATCACAGCTGGACATCATATACCAGTGACATCACTAGGAGATCACAGCTGGACATCATACACCAGTGACATCACTGGGGGATCACAGCTGTACATCATATACCGGTGACATCACTAGATCACAGCTGTACATCATATACCAGTGACATCACTGGGGGATCACAGCTGTACATCATATACCAGTGACATCACTAGGAGATCACAGCTGTACATCATATACCAGTGACATCACTGGGAGATCACAGCTGGACATCATATACCAGTGACATCACTAGGAGATCACAGCTGTACATCATATACCAGAGACATCACTAGGAGATCACAGCTGTACATCATATACCAGTGACATCACTAGGAGATCACAGCTGGACATCATATACCAGTGACATCACTGGGGGATCACAGCTGGACATCATATACTAGTGACATCACTAGATCACAGCTGTACATCATATACCAGTGACATCACTAGATCACAGCTGGACATCATATACCAGTGACATCACTAGATCACAGCTGTACATCATATACCAGTGACATCACTAGGAGATCACAGCTGTACATCATATACCAGTGACATCACTGGGAGATCACAGCTGGACATCATATACCAGTGACATCACTGGGAGATCACAGCTGTACATCATATACCAGTGACATCACTGGGAGATCACAGCTGGACATCATATACCAGTGACATCACTAGATCACAGCTGGACATCATATACCAGTGACATCACTGGGGGATCACAGCTGTACATCATATACCAGTGACATCACTGGAAGATCACAGCTGTACATCATATACCAGTGACATCACTAGGGGATCACAGCTGTACATCATATACCAGTGACATCACTAGATCACAGCTGGACATCATATACCAGTGACATCACTGGGAGATCACAGCTGTACATCATATACCAGTGACATCACTAGATCACAGCTGGACATCATATACCAGTGACATCACTAGATCACAGCTGTACATCATATACCAGTGACATCACTAGATCACAGCTGTACATCATATACCAGTGACATCACTAGATCACAGCTGTACATCATATACCAGTGACATCACTGGGGGATCACAGCTGTACATCATATACCAGTGACATCACTAGGAGATCACAGCTGGACATCATATACCAGTGACATCACTGGGGGATCACAGCTGTACATCATATACCAGTGACATCACTGGGAGATCACAGCTGGACATCATATACCAGTGACATCACTGGGAGATCACAGCTGTACATCATATACCAGTGACATCACTAGGGGATCACAGCTGTACATCATATACCAGTGACATCACTGGGGGATCACAGCTGTACATCATATACCAGTGACATCACTGGGAGATCACAGCTGTACATCATATACCAGTGACATCACTGGGAGATCACAGCTGGACATCATATACCAGTGACATCACTAGGAGATCACAGCTGGACATCATATACCAGTGACATCACTAGGAGATCACAGCTGTACATCATATACCAGTGACATCACTGGGAGATCACAGCTGGACATCATATACCAGTGACATCACTAGGAGATCACAGCTGTACATCATATACCAGTGACATCACTAGGAGATCACATCTGTACATCATATACCAGTGACATCACTAGATCACAGCTGTACATCATATACCAGTGACATCACTAGATCACAGCTGGACATCATATACCAGTGACATCACTGGGAGATCACAGCTGGACATCATATACCAGTGACATCACTAGGAGATCACAGCTGTACATCATATACCAGTGACATCACTAGATCACAGCTGTACATCATATACCAGTGACATCACTAGATCACAGCTGGACATCATATACCAGTGACATCACTGGGAGATCACAGCTGTACATCATATACCAGTGACATCACTGGGAGATCACAGCTGTACATCATATACCAGTGACATTACTAGGGGATCACAGCTGTACATCATATACCAGTGACATCACTAGGAGATCACAGCTGGACATCATATACCAGTGACATCACTGGGAGATCACAGCTGGACATCATATACCAGTGACATCACTAGGAGATCACAGCTGGACATCATATACCAGTGACATCACTGGGAGATCACAGCTGGACATCATATACCAGTGACATCACTGGGGGATCACAGCTGGACATCATATACCAGTGACATCACTAGGAGATCACAGCTGGACATCATATACCAGTGACATCACTGGGAGATCACAGCTGGACATCATATACCAGTGACATCACTAGGAGATCACAGCTGTACATCATATACCAGTGACATCACTAGATCACAGCTGTACATCATATACCAGTGACATCACTGGGGGATCACAGCTGTACATCATATACCAGTGACATCACTAGGAGATCACAGCTGTACATCATATACCAGTGACATCACTAGGAGATCACAGCTGTACATCATATACCAGTGACATCACTAGATCACAGCTGTACATCATATACCAGTGACATCACTAGATCACAGCTGGACATCATATACCAGTGACATCACTGGGAGATCACAGCTGTACATCATATACCAGTGACATCACTAGGGGATCACAGCTGTACATCATATACCAGTGACATCACTAGATCACAGCTGTATATCATATACCAGTGACATCACTAGATCACAGCTGTACATCATATACCAGTGACATCACTAGGAGATCACAGCTGTACATCATATACCAGTGACATCACTGGGAGATCACAGCTGTACATCATATACCAGTGACATCACTAGGAGATCACAGCTGTACATCATATACCAGTGACATCACTGGGAGATCACAGCTGTACATCATATACCAGTGACATCACTGGGAGATCACAGCTGTACATCATATACCAGTGACATCACTGGGAGATCACAGCTGGACATCATATACCAGTGACATCACTGGGGGATCACAGCTGTACATCATATACCAGTGACATCACTGGGAGATCACAGCTGTACATCATATACCAGTGACATCACTGGGGGATCACAGCTGTACATCATATACCAGTGACATCACTGGGAGATCACAGCTGGACATCATATACCAGTGACATCACTAGGAGATCACAGCTGGACATCATATACCAGTGACATCACTGGGAGATCACAGCTGTACATCATATACCAGTGACATCACTAGATCACAGCTGTACATCATATACCAGTGACATCACTAGATCACATCTGGACATCATATACCAGTGACATCACTAGATCACAGCTGGACATCATATACCAGTGACATCACTGGGAGATCACAGCTGGACATCATATACCAGTGACATCACTGGGGGATCACAGCTGGACATCATATACCAGTGACATCACTGGGAGATCACAGCTGGACATCATATACCAGTGACATCACTGGGAGATCACAGCTGGACATCATATACCAGTGACATCACTGGGGGATCACAGCTGGACATCATATACCAGTGACATCACTGGGAGATCACAGCTGGACATCATATACCAGTGACATCACTGGGAGATCACAGCTGTACATCATATACCAGTGACATCACTAGGGGATCACAGCTGTACATCATATACCAGTGACATCACTAGATCACAGCTGTACATCATATACCAGTGACATCACTGGGAGATCACAGCTGTACATCATATACCAGTGACATCACTAGGAGATCACAGCTGTACATCATATACCAGTGACATCACTGGGAGATCACAGCTGTACATCATATACCAGTGACATCACTGGGAGATCACAGCTGTACATCATATACCAGTGACATCACTGGGAGATCACAGCTGGACATCATATACCAGTGACATCACTGGGGGATCACAGCTGTACATCATATACCAGTGACATCACTGGGAGATCACAGCTGTACATCATATACCAGTGACATCACTGGGGGATCACAGCTGTACATCATATACCAGTGACATCACTGGGAGATCACAGCTGGACATCATATACCAGTGACATCACTAGGAGATCACAGCTGGACATCATATACCAGTGACATCACTGGGAGATCACAGCTGTACATCATATACCAGTGACATCACTAGGAGATCACAGCTGTACATCATATACCAGTGACATCACTGGGAGATCACAGCTGTACATCATATACCAGTGACATCACTAGGAGATCACAGCTGTACATCATATACCAGTGACATCACTAGGAGATCACAGCTGTACATCATATACCAGTGACATCACTAGATCACAGCTGTACATCATATACCAGTGACATCACTAGATCACAGCTGGACATCATATACCAGTGACATCACTGGGAGATCACAGCTGTACATCATATACCAGTGACATCACTAGGGGATCACAGCTGTACATCATATACCAGTGACATCACTAGATCACAGCTGTATATCATATACCAGTGACATCACTAGATCACAGCTGTACATCATATACCAGTGACATCACTAGGAGATCACAGCTGTACATCATATACCAGTGACATCACTGGGAGATCACAGCTGTACATCATATACCAGTGACATCACTAGGAGATCACAGCTGTACATCATATACCAGTGACATCACTGGGAGATCACAGCTGTACATCATATACCAGTGACATCACTGGGAGATCACAGCTGTACATCATATACCAGTGACATCACTGGGAGATCACAGCTGGACATCATATACCAGTGACATCACTGGGGGATCACAGCTGTACATCATATACCAGTGACATCACTGGGAGATCACAGCTGTACATCATATACCAGTGACATCACTGGGGGATCACAGCTGTACATCATATACCAGTGACATCACTGGGAGATCACAGCTGGACATCATATACCAGTGACATCACTAGGAGATCACAGCTGGACATCATATACCAGTGACATCACTGGGAGATCACAGCTGTACATCATATACCAGTGACATCACTAGATCACAGCTGTACATCATATACCAGTGACATCACTAGATCACATCTGGACATCATATACCAGTGACATCACTAGATCACAGCTGGACATCATATACCAGTGACATCACTGGGAGATCACAGCTGGACATCATATACCAGTGACATCACTGGGGGATCACAGCTGGACATCATATACCAGTGACATCACTGGGGGATCACAGCTGGACATCATATACCAGTGACATCACTGGGAGATCACAGCTGGACATCATATACCAGTGACATCACTGGGAGATCACAGCTGGACATCATATACCAGTGACATCACTGGGAGATCACAGCTGGACATCATATACCAGTGACATCACTGGGGGATCACAGCTGGACATCATATACCAGTGACATCACTGGGAGATCACAGCTGGACATCATATACCAGTGACATCACTGGGGGATCACAGCTGGACATCATATACCAGTGACATCACTGGGAGATCACAGCTGGACATCATATACCAGTGACATCACTGGGAGATCACAGCTGTACATCATATACCAGTGACATCACTAGGGGATCACAGCTGTACATCATATACCAGTGACATCACTAGATCACAGCTGTACATCATATACCAGTGACATCACTGGGAGATCACAGCTGTACATCATATACCAGTGACATCACTAGGAGATCACAGCTGTACATCATATACCAGTGACATCACTGGGAGATCACAGCTGTACATCATATACCAGTGACATCACTGGGAGATCACAGCTGTACATCATATACCAGTGACATCACTGGGAGATCACAGCTGGACATCATATACCAGTGACATCACTGGGGGATCACAGCTGTACATCATATACCAGTGACATCACTGGGAGATCACAGCTGTACATCATATACCAGTGACATCACTGGGGGATCACAGCTGTACATCATATACCAGTGACATCACTGGGAGATCACAGCTGGACATCATATACCAGTGACATCACTGGGAGATCACAGCTGTACATCATATACCAGTGACATCACTGGGAGATCACAGCTGGACATCATATACCAGTGACATCACTGGGAGATCACAGCTGTACATCATATACCAGTGACATCACTAGGAGATCACAGCTGGTCATCATATACCAGTGACATCACTAGGAGATCACAGCTGTACATCATATACCAGTGACATCACTGGGAGATCACAGCTGTACATCATATACCAGTGACATCACTGGGGGATCACAGCTGTACATCATATACCAGTGACATCACTGGGGGATCACATCTGGACATCATATACCAGTGACATCACTGGGAGATCACAGCTGGACATCATATACCAGTGACATCACTAGGGGATCACAGCTGTACATCATATACCAGTGACATCACTGGGGGATCACAGCTGTACATCATATACCAGTGACATCACTAGGAGATCACAGCTGTACATCATATACCAGTGACATCACTAGGAGATCACAGCTGTACATCATATACCAGTGACATCACTGGGAGATCACAGCTGGACATCATATACCGGTGACATCACTGGGAGATCACAGCTGTACATCATATACTAGTGACATCACTGGGGGATCACAGCTGTACATCATATACCAGTGACATCACTGGGGGATCACAGCTGGACATCATATACCAGTGACATCACTGGGGGATCACAGCTGGACATCATATACCAGTGACATCACTAGGGGATCACAGCTGTACATCATATACCAGTGACATCACTAGAGGATCACAGCTGGACATCATATACCAGTGACATCACTGGGAGATCACAGCTGTACATCATATACCAGTGACATCACTGGGGGATCACAGCTGTACATCATATACCAGTGACATCACTAGGAGATCACAGCTGTACATCATATACCAGTGACATCACTGGGAGATCACAGCTGTACATCATATACCAGTGACATCACTGGGAGATCACAGCTGTCCATCATATACCAGTGACATCACTAGGAGATCACAGCTGTACATCATATACCAGTGACATCACTGGGGGATCACAGCTGGACATCATATACCAGTGACATCACTGGGAGATCACAGCTGTACATCATATACCAGTGACATCACTGGGGGATCACAGCTGTACATCATATACCAGTGACATCACTGGGGGATCACAGCTGTACATCATATACCAGTGACATCACTGGGGGATCACAGCTGTACATCATATACCAGTGACATCACTGGGGGATCACAGCTGGACATCATATACCAGTGACATCAATAGGAGATCACAGCTGGACATCATACACCAGTGACATCACTAGGGGATCACAGCTGGTCATCATATACCAGTGACATCACTGGGAGATCACAGCTGTACATCATATACCAGTGACATCACTGGGGGATCACAGCTGTACATCATATACCAGTGACATCACTGGGGGATCACAGCTGGACATCATATACCAGTGACATCACTAGGAGATCACAGCTGGACATCATATACCAGTGACATCACTAGGGGATCACAGCTGTACATCATATACCAGTGACATCTCTGGGGGATCACAGCTGGTCATCATATACCAGTGACATCACTGGGGGATCACAGCTGGACATCATATACCAGTGACATCACTGGGGGATCACAGCTGGACATCATATACCAGTGACATCACTAGGAGATCACAGCTGTACATCATATACCAGTGACATCACTGGGGGATCACAGCTGGTCATCATATACCAGTGACATCACTGGGAGATCACAGCTGTACATCATATACCAGTGACATCACTGGGAGATCACAGCTGTACATCATATACCAGTGACATCACTGGGGGATCACAGCTGGTCATCATATACCAGTGACATCACTGGGAGATCACAGCTGTACATCATATACCAGTGACATCACTAGATCACAGCTGTACATCATATACCAGTGACATCACTAGATCACAGCTGGACATCATATACCAGTGACATCACTGGGGGATCACAGCTGTACATCATATACCAGTGACATCACTGGGGGATCACAGCTGTACATCATATACCAGTGACATCACTAGATCACAGCTGGACATCATATACCAGTGACATCACTGGGAGATCACAGCTGTACATCATATACCAGTGACATCACTAGGGGATCACAGCTGTACATCATATACCAGTGACATCACTAGATCACAGCTGGACATCATATACCAGTGACATCACTGGGAGATCACAGCTGTACATCATATACCAGTGACATCACTGGGAGATCACAGCTGGACATCATATACCAGTGACATCACTGGGAGATCACAGCTGTACATCATATACCAGTGACATCACTAGATCACAGCTGGACATCATATACCAGTGACATCACTAGGGGATCACAGCTGTACATCATATACCAGTGACATCACTAGATCACAGCTGGACATCATATACCAGTGACATCACTGGGAGATCACAGCTGTACATCATATACCAGTGACATCACTGGGAGATCACAGCTGTACATCATATACCAGTGACATCACTGGGGGATCACAGCTGGACATCATATACCAGTGACATCACTGGGGGATCACAGCTGTACATCATATACCAGTGACATCACTGGGAGATCACAGCTGGACATCATATACCAGTGACATCACTGGGAGATCACAGCTGGACATCATATACCAGTGACATCACTAGATCACAGCTGTACATCATATACCAGTGACATCACTGGGGGATCACAGCTGTACATCATATACCAGTGACATCACTAGGAGATCACAGCTGTACATCATATACCAGTGACATCACTGGGGGATCACAGCTGGACATCATATACCAGTGACATCACTGGGGGATCACAGCTGTACATCATATACCAGTGACATCACTAGGAGATCACAGCTGGACATCATATACCAGTGACATCACTGGGGGATCACAGCTGTACATCATATACCAGTGACATCACTGGGAGATCACAGCTGGACATCATATACCAGTGACATCACTGGGAGATCACAGCTGTACATCATATACCAGTGACATCACTAGGGGATCACAGCTGTACATCATATACCAGTGACATCACTGGGGGATCACAGCTGTACATCATATACCAGTGACATCACTGGGAGATCACAGCTGGACATCATATACCAGTGACATCACTGGGGGATCACAGCTGTACATCATATACCAGTGACATCACTGGGGGATCACAGCTGTACATCATATACCAGTGACATCACTGGGAGATCACAGCTGTACATCATATACTAGTGACATCACTGGGGGATCACAGCTGTACATCATATACCAGTGACATCACTAGGAGATCAGAGCTGGACATCATATACCAGTGACATCACTAGATCACAGCTGGACATCATATACCAGTGACATCACTAGATCACAGCTGGACATCATATACCAGTGACATCACTAGATCACAGCTGTACATCATATACCAGTGACATCACTGGGAGATCACAGCTAGACATCATATACCAGTGACATCACTGGGAGATCACAGCTGTACATCATATACCAGTGACATCACTAGATCACAGCTGTACATCATATACCAGTGACATCACTGGGAGATCACAGCTGGACATCATATACCAGTGACTTTAGGCTGCTATTTCATTTACGGATGATATAAGAAAGCATTTTACCTTCCGGCTGTCAGTGGGCCGGTGACCAGGACCTCCAGGAGCTCCATGGTCCTGGGTAGAAGAGATCTCTGCAGCGGACACTGAATTTCCTTACATCCGTCATACTGTAATGTTGCTTCTCCAAGAAGTTGGGTACCTGGAATATGAAGACATTACACCATAACTCACACAGAAATGATTCCGCCCCACAACAATCTCCAGCAGTAATCAGGACGTATACACATTAGAGACGGACTGAGAGACACGGAGATATGTTGGTGTAGATAATTAGCTTATTTCATTAGCAGGTACATCCTATCAGACACATCTCCCTGGTTACATCATCAGCAGGAGCTATTTATATAGTTACATGTAAGGATCACCTATTACACTGTAAGTCTGTTGTCTACAGGTAGATGTGGTAACAGCTGGTGGCACCATCTGGACATCCGACCATACAGGTCTCCTGGGCCCTTCTCACTATTTCCTATATGCTTCTGCCCAGTTCCCCACCGCAGACGATCTGTGACATTTCATCCCAGCATGAGCCCTTTACCCCACAGTTCCCATAATTATTTTGGGGTCTCCCCACCATGGGCATTGTATTGTTTGCACAATTTAGCTGCTTCATTCCTTTATCTACCAAAATCTGGCGTCCTATAATAACCGCTAACAATAATATTATATAATAATAATAATGTATGGTGTCACCCAGCATCTGCCTATCAGATAAAGAGCCCAGGCAGGAGGAACTCGGGGTCCATGTACATAGAGAGGAGCTGCTGGATGACCTGCGCTTGGCGTATCTACGCGGATGTACTGATGAGAGACTATGAGGCTGACTATTACCACCCATCTGGCTCTATTCCTTCACCCGTTATATTATGGGCATTACGTCAGTGTCGCTTATCTATGGGGTATTACGTCAGTGTCGCTTATCTATGGGGTATTACGTCAGTGTCGCTTATCTATGGGGTATTACGTCAGTATCGCTTATCTATGGGGTATTACGTCAGTATCGTTTATTTATGGGGTATTACGTCAGTATCGCTTATCTATGGGGCATTACGTCAGTATCGCTTATCTATGGGGCATTACGTCAGTATCGCTTATTTATGGGGTATTACGTCAGTATCGCTTATCTATGGGGTATTACGTCAGTATCGCTTATTTATGGGGTATTACGTCAGTATCGCTTATCTATGGGGTATTACGTCAGTATCGCTTATTTATGGGGTATTACGTCAGTATCGCTTATTTATGGGGTACTACGTCAGTATCGCTTATCTATGGGGTATTACGTCAGTATCGCTTATTTATGGGGTATTACGTCAGTATCGCTTATCTATGGGGTATTACGTCAGTATCGCTTATCTATGGGGTATTACGTCAGTATCGCTTATTTATGGGGTATTACGTCAGTATCGCTTATCTATGGGGTATTACGTCAGTATCGCTTATTTATGGGGTATTACGTCAGTATCGCTTATCTATGGGGCGTTACGTCAGTATCGCTTATCTATGGGGCGTTACGTCAGTATCGCTTATCTATGGGGCATTACGTCAGTATCGCTTATCTATGGGGCATTACGTCAGTATCGCTTATCTATGGGGCATTACGTCAGTATCGCTTATCTATGGGGCATTATGTCAGTATCGCTTATCTACTGTGCATTACGTCAGTATCGCTTATCTATGGGGCATTACGTCAGTATCACTTATCTATGGGGCATTACGTCAGTATCGCTTATCTATGGGGCATTACGTCAGTATCGCTTATCCATGGGGCATTACGTCAGTATCGCTTATCTATGGGGCATTACGTCAGTATCGCTTATCTATGGGGCATTACGTCAGTATCGCTTATCTATGGAACATTACGTCAGTACCGCATATCTATGGGGCATTACGTCAGTATCGCTTATCTATGGGGCATTACGTCAGTATCGCTTATCTATGGGGCATTACGTCAGTATCGCTTATCTATGGGGCATTACGTCAGTATCGCTTATCCATGGGACATTACGTCAGTATCGCTTATCTATGGGGCATTACGTCAGTATCGCATATCTATGGGGCATTACGTCAGTATCGCTTATCCATGGGACATTACGTCAGTATCGCTTATCTATGGGGCATTACGTCAGTATCGCTTATCTATGGGGCATTACGTCAGTATCGCTTATCTATGGGGCATTACGTCAGTATCGCTTATCTATGGGGCATTACGTCAGTATCGCTTATCTATGGGACATTACGTCAGTATCGCATATCTATGGGGCATTATGTCAGTATCGCTTATCTATGGGGCATTACGTCAGTATCGCTTATCTATGGGGCATTACGTCAGTATCGCATATCTATGGGGCATTACGTCAGTATCGCTTATCTATGGGGCATTACGTCAGTATCGCTTATCTATGGGGCATTACGTCAGTATCGCTTATCTATGGGGCATTACGTCAGTATCGCTTATCCATGGGACATTACGTCAGTATCGCTTATCTATGGGGCATTACGTCAGTATCGCTTATCTATGGTGGAGTTTGGTTATCAGATATTCCTTCTGGGCTTGTCTAGAGTCAGTGGAAGGGACCAGTTGGAAATATGGATTGATTTAATAAAAAGTTATTGTCCATGGCCGTCACTTAGAAATAATATTTACAGGGGGGTCTAGAAGTATAAATGTAGATCATGTTGACACCTGTCTTAAATTAAGAGCATATTTTGCATCATAAAATTCAATATACAAAAAATACTGAGAACAAAATGTGACATCCTGTCCACTGTCTCCCGTGTAACTATATATCACCGTTATATTACAGGGCCGTCCCAATAACATGAAAACCTTATCAATGACACTTAGCGCTAACAAGAATATTGATAAAAGGTCCCTATATGCCTTATCATACATACAATTATATATCCCTAAATAATGATATATTAATTAGCTGCAGCATCACTGCCCCAATATATACAGAACAGAAGCAGTCGATATGTCTGCTCCTACTTCCAGCACCATCTGTCCTAACTCTAATCTGTCTCACACAGTTTAATAACAAACATATTATACTCTTCTCTTACTGCTTTCTGTTATAGTATCACAAGACGTATCCATCTATCACACAGTGTTACTTTAAGGTCACATGATAAGAGGAAGAACTTAACGATGATCAGTAATTGAAGTATTTCTAGGTCAGTTCCTATTACCTAACATTGAGTTATTCTTTCAAAGTTGTTGTGTAATATCTTTAAGAGTTCGGAGCTGCGTGTGAGCTGAGCGCTGTAAGAATTTATCTACATATACATAGCATGAAATATAATCATTCATGTATGACTACAGACAAACAATTTGTACGGTAAATATACAATTACTTCATGTCTATATCTCAGACACCTTTATATGGTGATTCTGCCCTAGTGCCATATAACTTACTAGCAGCTCAGAGATACAAACACATATTTACTTCATACTTACCAACTTTTCCTCGTTGGCTTCAGGGAGATCCCGAGGGAGGTGGGCGTGCGGGGGCGGGGCTTGATGAATCACATCATTTTTGCACCACCCCTAAACGATTGTCACAATGTTGGCCAATTACAGCAGGGGGTGGGGCTAAAATGCGTCATTAAGCCCTGCCCCCGCCACTTATCTATTGCGGGGACGAGAACCGGGAGGTTGCCCTGCTCTCCCGAGAGGTCTCCCAAAAATGTGGGAGTCTTCCGGACATTCCGGGGCAGCGGCGCGTGCAGGATTGCTAGGGGGGTAGCTCCATTTCGGCAGCACTGTACTATACAGCAGCCGCGGCACTGTTAAAGGCGCTTCTTTGACAGTGCCGTGGCTGCTGTATAGTACAGCGCCAATATGTGGGGCGCTTCGTTAGCGGAGGGGAGGGGTTTCTGGAGACCCAGAAACCCCCCCTGCGGGGAGTAGGCAACTATGCGTTAAAGAAAAGCAGCTAATGAATCTCTAGAGACTGAAGTGTCTTTTACATTACTGGACATAGGACACAATTTCTGAACTGTGTCATCATGTCACAGATGGGGAAGCCAACCACGTCTTGTACTGGCTCAGCACCAGGGAGAATGCCAGACTCTTCAGGGAGTGAGGGAGGTCACCCCTAGTTCAGGGAGTCTCCCGGACATTCAGGGAGAGCTGGCCAGTATGATTTACTTCTCACTGTTCCTGTTCACAAAATGAATATTCTCCCCATAAGCTGCCTGATTGACCTGCGTACCAGCGGCACAATCCCCCTGCATGGGGGAGAATACAGGGCCCCATCCAGATAAACTAAACTCCTCTCTGTTCCTCCCAAAAACACCCACTTTTGGATGAAGCCTCACCCATTATTGTGTAAGCTCCACCAATTTGGAGAGGTGCAAATCAGGACTGTCCCACTAAAATCAGGACAGTTATATGACACCAGGATTTATTATATTAGTATATAATAAGTGTATTGTGCATTGTTGTATACTGCAATAATCATTGTACATATGCTCCATTATCATTGGTATATAACTGTATAAATTGTGTATCTAAATTTATTAATTATTATATTTGATACATTTATTTTTAATAAAAGGTATAACTGTATATTATGAAATGTTTCTATATCTATCTGTGTAATTCAGATACATTAGAACGTGTTGAGTGATAATAATATATGTTTAACTAGGAGCAGATCAATGCATTGGTCCTTTTGTATAATATATATGTATTGTAGTAAAAAGGGCAGTTTGCCACAGTCCGTTAAGGGAGAGACTAACATTTCCTCTGACAGTTTGCAGGCTCATGCTGCAGACAGGGTTAATTCTCCACACTCTGTGTGCTCAGGATCATGGAGCACATGGGAGTAACTAATTAATGGTTCAGATAGTTAGTGCTGGGGAGGGAGCATAGATAGCTGGATCTGTGTTGTTGGCGGGGCGACCGACGCCAGCCATTGGCCGGGGACTAGTGAGGGGATCGAGTCTCTAGTTAGCAGCAGGGTCGTGTGGAATTGTAAATATTTCAAATTGTTTGTTTGTTTACTGGGACTACAAGACTTCCTGACTATACCATCCAGACATCCCTGAATAAAACTGCAGCAAAGTGGTTCAACAAACCTGTGTCAGCAGCATTGACTGGCGTGTCTGTCACAATATATATATATATATTACGGGGACATTATTATAGAAGTATAACTCACATTAGTGTTGTTGCGATAGTTGACCTTGATCTCGTACAACAGAGGGAAGAACGATGAGGAATGTGACCAAGATGAAGGCTGGGTCCAGGATATCTGCTCAGTGGTGACTTTCACGATCTCTGGGGCCTCGGGAGTCACTATAAAATAGCACACCATGAGGATGTTACAGGGCATATCAGTAGATTGCAGTGTGTGGAGATAGACCAGAGGAATCATCATGTCTGGAACAACTCCATAGAACAGCGCTATGTGTGTGTGATACAAACATGCACAAAATATGAACAAATAAATGATAAATATCCCAAAAAAATGATAAAGAAAATGTGAAGTTTCTTATAAAATGGGGAATCCCTGTCTATGTTGGGATGAGTTCTCATTGCTCCTATATGTCCCTACTTTATCTTACTATACTATACTCTGCCCGGGACTATAGTCACCTAAACAGATGTATCATAATGGTGTCCATACACTTCTATCCTTTATATATAGAGCTAGTTCTCCATCTATAGTAATGTAGAATATTAGGTAATCTGGTCGCTGGAAGGATCTACATGAAAAAACAGACAGTATTTAACTTATGTGCAAAACAAAAAAATAATTTGCACCCCTTGTATTGTAACATGGTTTTGTCCAGGAGACTGAAATAAGAAGTTTCTTAAGTCAAGATCCTTAATGAATGAGGCCCTCGAATCTGATTGGTCGCTATAGGCAACATCTCCACTCAAACCTGCTGTAAACTGACAGCTTGATACATTACCCCCAGGACTCTCTCTGGGTGGGGTTTATATGTTTTCCCGTGTTTTTGGGTTTCCTCCCACAGGTCAAAGACATACTTGTAGGTTCATTGGCTGTTGAGTGAAACCTATAGATTGTAAGCTCCTATGCGGCAGGGACTGATGACATATTCTCTGGTGGCACTATATAAATATGCGTCAATTACACAAATCAATCTAAGTATATCTTGTGCGGGAGAGCCAGTCTCTGGTAAGTCAGCCGACTGGTGACTGCTCTGTGAGAATATACCTTTCTGGTTACTCTTCCAGGTCCTCATCAGTACCAGAGCAGAGAGGCAGAGTTGGCCGCATCATGCAAGTAAATTGTGCATTTCCCCCCATACACAGTCCTCTCACGTATCGCTGCCTCAGCACCATATGCTCCCGGGTTATAACAAGTTACCATCATCAGCGCATATTTGCCCTACAGCCTCAGGGGTATACTCGTGTTTCTGCAGGTCTGCACGAGCCGCCTTTGTGTAAGAATGCAGGTGGGTGGAAGCCCCCGTTTATATGCGCAGAGCGAGATCACACAATGTACGCTGCGCAAACTAGTGAGCATCGCCCTCTGCATCAGCCGCTAGTGTTGTTGTATGGATGGATTCACCTCCTATATACACTATATGTCATGTTATAGAACCTTGTTTACACATCTCGCACACAGCGCCGTTCTACGTGTTGTTGCTGTCACTGTTTAGAGGGATCCTGGGCTTCGCTCCTGGTTGTAATACGTATAGATTAGGAACTGAGATCTGCATAGGAACGAAGGATAATAAAAGTTTCACTGTATCTTTAACTGAGTATACTCTGGAGTGTTAACAGTTAACTATTTAGAGATGCCCATCCGGTGTCATAGGGGAGGGGTGTCAGATGCTAGAAGTGGGATGAGCGGAGTTGTACTCAGCCCTTGCAGATCTGGATGTTGCCCACCCACCCTCCCTGCTTCATGGACTCCTGAGTTTCGTGAGGAATCAACTGGATATCGTTTCTGGATGGGAATCAGCTGGAGGCTGTCCGTGAATGTGGATGGAGTTTTGGCCGGAAAACGCAGTTCAGTCGTTGTTTGGGCGCACATTTACGGTATAGGGCACGTTGAACCCACCTCTCTTCGAGTGAATTGGCTATTAGTCTCGGTTCAGGTACCGCCCCTGTGGTTGCTTAACGTATAGCCCAGAGGAGGGGCGGGTTCTGTAGAATCGGGACGTTGTGCCCCGTCCAGGTAGATATGTGCGCCTTGGGTGTGATTGGTCCACCAGTTGAACCTATGGGAAGTCCTAAGGAGATGCTGGGACAGCTGGGTTTTGCCTGGCGATGTCGGACTGACTGCTTTATTCTCCTCCACCATAGTTAAATAAATTATTTAATTTTGCCACACTCAAGTCTTGTGTCGTTACTCTAAGGTTTATAGTGGTATAAGAGTAAGAAAGTAAAGAGGTGAAGATATCAGACATAAACCTTTTAATATTTTTATGTAATTATGTCTGGTAGATAATTTATCCTTTATTCCATGTTCATTATCTATGAGGTGGTCAGTATGTGTCCATATCTCCACTCACCCATATCTCTGAGATAATACGATTGGTTTCCAGTCAGATAATCACTATTTGCTATGATGTCGACAGACACATGAATGGCGTTCACCTGCTCCGCGAAGGGGCAGAACTCGGGGATGGTCAGGTTGAACTGTATGGAATGTACTCTGTCCTGAGATATCCTGAATTCCGTCCAGTTCTGGTCTATTACGGAGCTGTAGGAGAAAGATCACAGTACTGCGCTATTTATACATTAGGGGCCTGATTCATTAAGGATTTTAAATTAAGAAGTTTCTTATTTCAGTCTCCTGGACAAAACCATGTTACAATGCAAGGGGTGCAAATTAGTTTTCTGTTTTGCACATAAGTTAAATACTGACTGTTTTTTCATGTAACACACAAATACTTGATAGCTTATTTGTACACTGAAATTTAAAGTTGATATTTGTGTGTTACATGAAAAAACAGTCACTATTTAACTTATGTGCAAAACAGAAAACTAATTTGCACCCCTTGCATTGTAACATGGTTTTGTCCAGGAGACTGAAATAAGAAACTTCTTAATTTAAAATCCTTAATGAATCAGGCCCTAGACCCCCATTTAACCACCCGTCCCCTACCCCTGTGGCACAGATGGGAGAGGCTGGCATACCCTGCAGTGCTGGCAGTGGAGTCACTGATTATTAATCTGCTCATGTGCAGACGCTTGCAGAGCAGGTGAGACAGACAGTTGCAGAGTAGGTGAGACAGACACTTGCAGAGTAGGTGAGACAGACACTTGCAGAGTAGGTGAGACAGACACTTGCAGAGCAGGTGAGACAGACGCTTGCAGAGTAGGTGAGACAGACAGTTGCAGAGTAGGTGAGACAGACGCATGAAGAGCCGGAGAGACAGACACTTGCAGAGCAGGTGAGACAGACACTTGCAGAGTAGGTGAGACAGACACTTGCAGAGTAGGTGAGACAGACACTTGCAGAGTAGGTGAGACAGACGCATGCAGAGCCGGTGAGACAGACGCATGCAGAGCCGGTGAGACAGACGCTTGCAGAGCAGGTGAGACAGACGCTTGCAGAGCAGGTGAGACAGACGCTTGCAGAGCAGGTGAGACAGACACTGCTGCCGCAGCAACAGGTGAGTATTGGTGAGGGGCTATTGGTGAGGGGCTATTGGTGAGGGGCTATTGGTGAGGGGCTATTGGTGAGGGGCTACTGGTGGGGGGCTATTGGTGAGGGGTTACTGGAAATAGCAGGGGCGGAGTTTCACCGGTGCCGCAGGCATCTTCCTGGGTCTGTGTCTTTTATTGTATGTATCCACTACTACTGACATACAGGTGCTGCCTCCCTACCCACGCCATGTAAGCGGGACAGTCCTGATTTCAGGGATCTGTCGGGACAGCGTTGTTCCGTAGGTGGGAAGCAGTGTCTGCAGAGTAGAGAGGAACCGGTGCCGCACATACTGGTGTGCACGACAATAAAGGTGGGAGAGTATGAGGCACCCCCCCACCAAAGTGTGACCACTCCCCCACTGTGATGTGGCCACGCCCCCTGTCCCGAGACAAGCTACCGAAATATTTAGAGGTATGTAATGGTATGGAAATTTTATTTCATGTTCCTCTAAATGTATAGATTTAATCCTACACAGGTATGTAAGTGATGTAGATTCTGCATCGCTTATATCTCTACAGCAGAAAATCAAGAATGTTTTTCACTCATTGCAGCTGTTTAAATATCTAACTCTGCAAAACAACTCTTATTTTTGTGGATTTTGCACGTTGTTCAAATCATCACAGAGCCTCTACCACAGACCATATTCTGCCCAGTCACTTACTACACAGTGACAGAACATATAGGACACTTACACTGCAGTCCAGCTTGTTTATTAATTAATAAAGGAAAATGTGCAGGTGTATGTCCTATACAGACATAAGAGGGAAAAGTAGGAGCAGGAACAGGTATAGATAGAAGAAGTGAGAGAGTGTGAGACGTAGGGGGTAAGTAATGAAGAACTGTGGGGAAACCGGTGTAGAGAGAGAGGAGGAGGCTACCTGGGATGAAGTAAGGGGTACATGGGGAGTGTGAGACATAGGGGGTAAGGGAGAACTGGGGGCGGGGCGGTGGAGAGAGAGAGGAGGAGGCTACCTGGGATGAAGTTAGGGGTACATGGGGAGTGTGAGACATAGGGGGTAACTAATGGAGAACTGGGGGGGACCAGTGGAGAGACAGAGAAGGAGGATACCTGGGATGAAGTTAGGGGTACATGGGGAGCGTGAGACGTAGGGGGTAACTAATGGAGAACTGGGGGGGACCAGTGGAGAGACAGAGAAGGAGGATACCTGGGATGAAGTTAGGGGTACATGGGGAGCGTGAGACGTAGGGGGTAAGTAGTGAAGAACTGGGGGGGACCGGTCGAGAGACAGAGGAGGAGTATACCTGGGATGAAGTTAGGGGAACATGGGGAGTGTGAGACATAGGGGGTAAGGGAGAACTGGGGGCGGGGCGGTGGAGAGAGAGAGGAGGAGGCTACCTGGGATGAAGTTAGGGGAACATGGGGAGTGTGAGACATAGGGGGTAACTAATGGAGAACTGGGGGGGACCAGTGGAGAGACAGAGAAGGAGGATACCTGGGATGAAGTTAGGGGTACATGGGGAGCGTGAGACGCAGGCAGGTAAGTAGTGAAGAACTGGGGGGGACCGGTCGAGAGACAGAGGAGGAGTATAACTGGGATGAAGTTAGGGGTACATGGGGAGTGTGAGACCTAGGGGGTAAGTAAGGGAGAACGGGGAGGGAAAACCGGTGGAGAGACAGAGGAGGAGGCTACCTGGGATGAAGTCAGGGGTACATGGGGAGTGTGAGACCTAGGGGGTAAGTAAGGGAGAACGGGGAGGGAAGACCGGTGGAGAGACAGAGGAGGAGGCTACCTGGGATGAAGTCAGGGGTACATGGGGAGTGTGAGACGTAGGGGGTAAGTAAGGGAGAACGGGGGAGGCAAGACCGGTGGAGAGACAGAGGAGGAGGCTACCTGGGATGAAGTCAGGGGTACATGGGGAGTGTGAGACCTAGGGGGTAAGTAAGGGAGAACGGGGAGGGAAGACCGGTGGAGAGACAGAGGAGGAGGCTACCTGGGATGAAGTCAGGGGTACATGGGGAGTGTGAGACGTAGGGGGTAAGTAAGGGAGAATGGGGGAGGCAAGACCGGTGGAGAGACCGAGGAGGAGGTTACCTGGGATGAAGACAGGAGAACACGGGGAGTGTGGGCAGATATATGAAACAGATAAGGAAAAAGAGAAGGTGGGAGACATAATGAAGATATTAGAAAACACCTCAGATATTAGAGAGATGGAGGAACTCGGGAGATATTAAGGAAAGGTGAAGTAACAAAGGAGACATGGTGGAGGGTCACAGGAGAGGTGGGGGGCATAGGGTGGATAGTCTTGCATCATCTAATATGTTTATATTATGCTATATAGTGTAAACAAGCGTTTGAAACTAATTTTACACTCTTAACCACCCCAAAGTTTCTGCCCCCAGCAGGGCCACCTTAACAACTTTATGGGCCCCCGGGCAATGCAGTGTAACGGGCCCCAAAAAAAAAATCACGCCCAGCATTCACTGCGAGCACAGCACAGAAGAGGGGACCAGGGAGGGAGCCGGATCACCGCTGATGTGACCGCAAGGTAAGTATTTTAAAAATATTTTTTTTTTATTTTTATTTTTATTTTTTTTTAGGATTCGGACGGGCCCCCCTTGCCTGCAGGGCCCCCGGGCACCTGCCCATCGTGCCCAATGGAAGAGATGGCCCTGGCCCCCAGCCATTCACTTCTAAATTCCCACTTAGACCACTGATACCATGAGATTACCATCATGAGGACCCACTGGAGTAATGACTACTTACCTGTTAGCTTTCGCCCTCACCAAACATGGACAAGCGAGTTCCTCTGCGATAGAACAGCGGAGCTCCGTGCTTGTGTACGCGGCTACGGTACAGTGGACAGGCAACCTGTGTTCTGAGAGAAGAGAGGCAGCTTGATCTCAGGTACATTAGCAGGAGGATGGTGTAGTGTATAGAGGTGGGCCTGCTCCTCACAAATCTTCCAGTGTTTTCTCAAAATATGAAAAGCATGGAGCAAGGAATTGTGGGTAAACTAGATATGCAAATGATTACCTTCTTACCTGCTGCCCAGTGTATGGGTGTCCTTGGGCTGGCGTCCCCCCAGTTATAATGTTTCTGTTGACCTGCCCATTCCTCAGAACCCAGGCATAACTCAATTGGGTGAATTATAAATAGCTTAATATCAAATTAATTCTATTTTCCCGAAGTATCTTTCGTTGTGACACCAAGACAAGATATAGGAAAATATTGGATGCAGCATGGAACTTTAGCAATACATACAGGTGCTACTGATATTCCTTGCAGAGAGCCCACCATACAACCTTGTCCACATCTCTGGGGGTATGGTGGTCTAGGTCACCAACACATGCCATGTGTGGAGATAGACCAGAGGGTCCATCATGTCTGGGGGTATGGTGGTCTAGGTCACCAACACATGCCATGTGTGGAGATAGACCAGAGGGTCCATCATGTCTGGGGGTATGGTGGTGTAGGTCACCAACACATGCCATGTGTGGAGATAGACCAGAGGGTCCATCATGTCTGGGGGTATGGTGGTCTAGGTCACCAACACATGCCATGTGTGGAGATAGACCAGAGGGTCCATCATGTCTGGGGGTATGGTGGTCTAGGTCACCAACACATGCCATGTGTGGAGATAGACCAGAGGGGACTGAGATTACCATGTGCTGATCTGTACATTGCCCTCTGTATAACTGGGCTGTTACTACCCCAAATACACACACTGCAGCTGTGAAACAAAAGGGAGAATTGCTGCTCCCTATAAGAAGCATATATACCTAACCAAACAGCTCAGCGCAAAAGTGTGGTCAATGGATAGTTAGGTTGTATAAAAATATAAACATATATCTATATTTAAAAGTGAAAAAAATAATTAATAATAAACAAAATAAAAAAACTAATAATCCAAAAATCTAGAAACCAGGGAGGATTCAAAAACGGTCACTGAATAAAAAGTATAACACTTTAATAATACATGTAGTAGAAACATAAAAATCAGCAAGCAATTAAAACGCTAATAAATGAGTATCAATCGCAATAATAATCGGATAGGCTGAAACAGTACTAAATGTGGTAGAATCAAATGTCCATGAATAAAGGGTTAAATACCCACTCACGTCTTCATAGGACTGATGTATTAGTTTCCACAAGCACAGAACAACAGCAGCAATAGAATGATGGATAATATATATGGACCGGATAATCGAGCCCTCTAAAATATAGAGTGATCTAGATAGAAAGATGGTATAATATGAACAGAGAGCCGTCCTATAACTCCGTTGTATGGAGATTTACCGGTTTGTAGCTGTCCCGTTACATGATGCTGTATAGTCCCGAAGTCGGATTAGCGAGCCCTCTGATATTCAGCGTATTGGAGGATAATTAGCGACAAGCCAACAGCCGCCACGATAGTCCGTAATCCCGAGGCTCTCCGGCTAATAGCTGGACCATAGCAAAGTGTAATCCGAAATTGGTTAGATGGTAGATATTCAGTAAGTAGTAAAACTTGTTGGCTCTATAATCCGACTTCGGGACTATACAGCAGGTATTATTAAAGTGTTATACTTTTTATTCAGTGAATGTTTTTTGAATCCTCCCTGGTTTCTAGATTTTTGGATTATTAGTTTTTTTAGTTTGTTTATTATTCATTATTTATTTCACTTTTTAAATATAGATATATGTTTATATTTTTATACAACTTAACTATCCATTGATCGCTCTGTATGACTGTGGAAATGATCATATTATCTCCATTACCTTCCTCCTGTATAAGGACGTAGTGGGAATAGCTCTCGGTCTTCTTGTCTTGGTTGAAACATGTGTAGGCCCCAGCGTGATGATGTTTCAGGCCCTGCAGTGTTACATTTTTCTGATGTTGATGTATTTTGCAGATCTTCGCCGGACAATTCCATACAATGTTCTCAGCTTCTAATGGGCACTTGATGGTGAGCACACTGTTCAGATGGGCAATATGGTCTAGTAAGAAAATTGTAGTATTTATAGAACGGTCCAAGAGAAGATTTAGCAAATTAATGTGTCTAGAACACTGTGTTTGGCCGACATACATGTGTCATATGGCTTATGTGTAATGTATGGGGCTGGGGGAGACAAGTGTGTTATAGATTGACATAAAATACATGTTATCTGCATAGAAGAGGCAACAGAGACATACAATGTACATGAGAAAATGTATAGAAATATTAACTTAATCACCTACTCTAATGATGAGGAGCATGAAGAGGAATTACTGAAACTTACATTTCAAATATTTGCTACGGACACAGTGGGCAGAACAATAGTGTCTAGTTGGCTGATACACCATACAGTGGGCACAGAACAATAGTGTCTAGTTGGCTGATACACCATACAGTGGGCACAGAACAATAGTGTCTAGTTGGCTGATACACCATACAGTGGGCACAGAACAATAGTGTCTAGTTGGCTGATACACCATACAGTGGGCACAGAACAATAGTGTCTAGTTGGCTGATACACCATACAGTGGGCACAGAACAATAGTGTCTAGTTGGCTGATACACCATACAGTGGGCACAGAACAATAGTGTCTAGTTGGCTGATACACCATACAGTGGGCACAGAACAATAGTGTCTAGTTGGCTGATACACCATACAGTGGGCACAGAACAATAGTGTCTAGTTGGCTGATACACCATACAGTGGGCACAGAACAATAGTGTCTAGTTGGCTGATACACCAGACATTACAGAAACCATTGACCGTTATGGTGAATGTGTCTTCATGCAAACAGCCGATGTACCAGACAGCAGCATGTACTATATTTGCTGTGTCAATGATCTCTATACTAACGAACGTTCTATCTGCGTCCACTGAACGCAAAGCACCACATCAGGGGGTGCAGGTGATTACCCAATCTCGATATAGTTGAAATTTAGCCAGAAAAATAAACATTGTCACAAAGAACATGGTTAACGAAAAAATCATAAATAGAGGTACCCTATGTTTAGAATGAACTCACAGACTGATGGCCAGGTCAACGGAACCGACAGGAGATGATGAATAGCCAATGATAAAAGTACAACAACAGTGAATGGATAGAAAGCCATCTGAAACATAAGACAAAGTTCGGAGTAAGTAGTTTGTCACTTCTGAACTGTACCTTAGACACCGTACCTTATTAAACACATGGCGCCTACCCCCAATCATACTTAATGCAACCAACCCCTATGTATTCATCTCACCAACCAGTACCCAGCAGGATAAACTATCTACCCAACCAGTCCCAGGCAGGATAACCTATCGACCTAACCAGTACCAGGCAGGATAAACCATCTACCCAACCAGTACCCAGCAGGATAAACCATCTACCCAACCAGTACCAGGCAGGATAAATCATCTACTCAACTGCTACCCTACAGGATAAACCATCTACCCAACCAGTACCCGGCAGGATAAACTATTTTCCCAACCAGTATGCCCCAGGATAACCTATCGACCTAACCAGTACTTGGCAGGATAATCTGTCTACCCAACCAGTACCAAGCAGGATAAACGATACCTGCAACCAGTACCCCAGCAGGATATTTAGAAAATACTAACTGAATATCACCAATTCCTTATGCATTAATCCACCTATACAGTGCTGATGAGTAAAGTACAACCAGATCCCCATGTGTCAATCTGTATGGATTGTTTTGTATATAATTTATTATTATTATTATGATTATTATTATTGCTAATATTATGACTTTATATAGTGGCAGCATACTTCACAACAACTTTACTAACGAACACAAGTATTGATCCAGCCAAATAGGTATTGGAAAAAAGTGGATACTGAGCTATATGGGTCACACAGTGAGTTTGTGTGAGCTGTGTACGTGGGCAATCGGGTAGAAATACCTGGGGGGGGGGGGGTGTAATCGGGTAGAATAAACTGGGGGGGGGGTTGGTTGGGGGGGGGTGTAATCAGGTAGAATAACCTGGGGAGGGAGGGGGGGTGTTATCTGGTTAAAATAGCCTGGGGGGGTGTGTAATCGGGTAGAATAGCCTGGGGGGGGGGGGGGGGTGTAATCGGTAGATCGGGGTTAAGGTAGAATAGCCTGGGGGGGGGGTGGTTATCAGGGTAGAATAACCCTGGGGGGGAATAACCTGGGGGGGGGGTTATCTGGTAGAATAACCTGGGGGGGGTGTAATCAGGTAGAATAGCCCTGGGGGGGGGGTGTTATCTGGTTGAATAACCTGGGGGGGGTTTTATCTGGTAGAATAGCCTGGGGGTGGGGTGTTATCGGGTAGAATAGTCCGGGGGGGGTGTAATCAGGTAGAATAGCCTGGGGAGAAGCGTTATCGGGTTGAATAACCTGGGGGGGGGTGTAATCGGGTAGAATAACTGTGGGGGGGGGGTATTATCGGGTAGAATAACCTGGGGGAGGGGTGTAATCGGGTAGAATAGCTTGGGGGGAAGTGTTATCGTCTTGAATAACCTGGGGGGGGTGTAATCGGGTAGAATAACCGGGAGGGGGGGGGGTATAATCGGGTAGAATAACCGGGGGGGTGTAATCTGGTAGAATAACCGTGGGGTGGGGGTGTTATTGGGTAGAATAACCTGGGGAGGGGTATAATCGGGAAGAATAGCCCGGGGGGGTGATATCGGGAAGAATATCCTGGGGGGGGTGCAATCGGGTAGAATAACCTGGGGGGGGGTGAAATCGGGTAGAATAACCTGGGGGGAAGTGTCATCGGGTAGAATAATCTGGGGGGGTGTTATCGGGTAGAATAGTCCGGGGGGGGGGTGTAATCGGGGTAGAATAACCTGGGGGGGTGTAATCGGGTAGAAAAACCTGGGGGTGGTGTGTAATCGGGTAGAATAACCTGGGGGAAGTGTTATCGGGTAGAATAACCTGGGGGGGTGTAATCGGATAGAATAGTCCGGGGGGAAGTGTGATCAGGTAGAATAACCTAGGGGGGGGGGTGTAATCGAGTAGAAAAGCCTGGAGGTGGTGTGTAATCGGGTAGAATAACCTGGAGGTGGTGTGTGTAATCGGGTAGAATAACCTGGGGGTGGTGTGTAATCGGGTAGAATAATCTGGGGGGGGTGTTATCGGGTAGAATAGTCCGGGGGGGGGGGGGTGTAATCAGGTAGAATAGACTGGGGGGAAGCGTTATCGGGTTGAATAACCTGGGGGAGGGGTGTAATCGGGTAGAATAGCTTGGGGGGAAGTGTTATCGGCTTGAATAACCTGGGGGGGGGGGTGTAATCGGGTAGAATAACCTGGGGGGAAGTGTTATCGGGTAGAATAATCTGGGGGGGTGTTATCGGGTAGAATAGTCCGGGGGGGGGTGTAATCAGGTAGAATAGCCTGGGGGGAAGCGTTATCGGGTTGAATAACCTGGGGGAGGGGTGTAATAGGGTAGAATAGCTTGGGGGGAAGTGTTATCGGCTTGAATAACCTGGGGGGGTGTAATCGGGTAGAATAACCGGGGTGGGGGTATAATCGGGTAGAATAACCGAGGGGGGGTGTAATCGGGTAGAATAACCGTGGGGTGGGGGTGTTATTGGGTAGAATAACCTGGGGAGGGGTATAATCGGGAAGAATAGCCCGGGGGGGTGATATCGGGAAGAATAACCTGGGGGGGGGGGGTGCAATCGGGTAGAATAACCTGGGGGGGTGTAATCGGGTAGAAAAACCTGGGGGTGGTGTGTAATCGGGTAGAATAACCTGGGGGGAAGTGTTATCAGGTAGAATAACCTGGGGGGGTGTAATCGGATAGAATAGTCCGGGGGGGAAGTGTGATCAGGTAGAATAACCTAGGGGGGGGTGTAATCGAGTAGAAAAGCCTGGGGGTGGTGTGTAATCGGGTAGAATAACCTGGGGGGAAGTGTCATCGGTAGAATAATCTGGGGGGGTGTTATCGGGTAGAATAGTCCGGGGGGGGGGGTGTAATCGGGTAGAATAACCTGGGGGGGTGTAATCGGGTAGAAAAACCTGGGGGTGGTGTGTAATCGGGTAGAATAACCTGGGGGGAAGTGTTATCGGGTAGAATAACCTGGGGGGGTGTAATCGGATAGAATAGTCCGGGGGGGAAGTGTGATCAGGTAGAATAACCTAGGGGGGGGGTGTAATCGAGTAGAAAAGCCTGGAGGTGGTGTGTAATCGGGTAGAATAACCTGGGGGGAAGTGTTATCGGGTAGAATAACCTGGGGGGGTGTAATCGGATAGAATAGTCCGGGGGGAAGTGTGATCAGGTAGAATAACCTAGGGGGGGGGGGGTGTAATCGAGTAGAAAAGCCTGGAGGTGGTGTGTAATCGGGTAGAATAACCTGGAGGTGGTGTGTAATCGGGTAGAATAACCTGGGGGTGGTGTGTAATCGGGTAGAATAATCTGGGGGGGTGTTATCGGGTAGAATAGTCCGGGGGGGGGGGGGTGTAATCAGGTAGAATAGACTGGGGGGAAGCGTTATCGGGGTTGAATAACCTGGGGGAGGGGTGTAATCGGGTAGAATAGCTTGGGGGGAAGTGTTATCGGCTTGAATAACCTGGGGGGGGTGTAATCGGGTAGAATAACCTGGGGGAAGTGTTATCGGGTAGAATAATCTGGGGGGGTGTTATCGGGTAGAATAGTCCGGGGGGGGGGGGGTGTAATCAGGTAGAATAGCCTGGGGGGAAGCGTTATCGGGTTGAATAACCTGGGGGAGGGGTGTAATAGGGTAGAATAGCTTGGGGGAAGTGTTATCGGCTTGAATAACCTGGGGGGGGGTGTAATCGGGTAGAATAACCGGGGTGGGGGTATAATCGGGTAGAATAACCGAGGGGGGGTGTAATCGGGTAGAATAACCGTGGGGTGGGGGTGTTATTGGGTAGAATAACCTGGGGAGGGGTATAATCGGGAAGAATAGCCCGGGGGGGTGATATCGGGAAGAATAACCTGGGGGGGGGGTGCAATCGGGTAGAATAACCTGGGGGGGGGTTGCAATCGGGGTAGAATAATCTGGGGGGGTGTTATCGGGAAGAATAGTCCGGGGGGGGGTGTAATCGGGTAGAATAACCTGGGGGGGTGTAATCGGGTAGAAAAACCTGGGGGTGGTGTGTAATCGGGTAGAATAACCTGGGGGGAAGTGTTATCGGGTAGAATAACCTGCGGGGGTGTAATCGGATAGAATAGTCCGGGGGGGAAGTGTGATCAGGTAGAATAACCTAGGGGGGGGGTGTAATCGAGTAGAAAAGCCTGGGGGTGGTGTGTAATCGGGTAGAATAACCTGGGGGGAAGTGTTATCGGGTAGAATAATCTGGGGGGGTGTTATCGGGTAGAATAGTCCGGGGGGGGGGGTGTAATCGGGTAGAATAGCCTGGGGGGAAGTGTTATCGGATAGAATAACCTGGGGGGGGGGGGTGTAATCGGGTAGAATAGTCCGGGGGGGAAGTGTGATCAGGTAGAATAACCTAGGAGGGGGGGGTAAAATCGAGTAGAAAAGCCTGGGGGGAAGTGTTATCGGGTAGAATAATCTGGGGGGGGTGCTATCGGGTAGAATAGTCCAGGGGGGGGTGTAATCGGGTAGAATAGCCTGGGGGGAAGTGTTATCGGATAGAATAACCTGGGGGGGGGGGGTAATCGGGTAGAATAACCTGGGGGGGGTGTAATCGGGTAGAATAACCTGGGGGGGGGGGGTGTTATCGGGTAGAATAACCTGGAGGGGGGGTGTTATCGGGTAGAATAGCACAGAGGGTTAATCGGGCAGCATATTGTAGGCAGAGTAAGAGGGTGATTAAGGAATTGATAAGCTGCCTGAACAGATGAGATTTAAGGGGCCACTTGAAGGTATGGAGGCTGGGAGAAGTCTGGTTATACGGGGGTGCAGCCTGAGAAAAGTCCTGTGACTGGGAACACAAAGATTGAACAATTCTCTTCTGTTACCTCCAGACAATGAAGTATAACCTCACTACCTGCCGCTTATTATAAAACCAACACTGCTTATATTCCCAAACACACTGTCAATATTACCCCTCCTGTATCACACATTGTCCATATTACCCCCCTGTATCACACATTGTCCATATTACCCCTCCTGTATCACACATTGTCCATATTACCCCCCTGTATCACACACTGTCCATATTACCCCCCTGTATCACACACTGTCCACCCTGTATCATACACTGTCCATATTACCCCTCTGTATCACACACTGTCCATATTACCCCTCCTGTATCTCACACTGTCCATATTACCCCCCTGTATCACACACTGTCCATATTACCCCCCTGTATCATACACTGTCCATATTACCCCTCCTGTATCACACACTGTCCATATTACCCCCCTGTATCACACACTGTCCATATTACCCCTCTGTATCACACACTGTCCATATTACCCCTCCTGTATCACACACTGTCCATATTACCCCCATGTATCACACACTGTCCATATTACCCACCTGTATCACACACTGTCCATATTACCCCTCCTGTATCACACATTGTCCATATTACCCCCCTGTATCACACATTGTCCATATTACCCCCCTGTATCACACACTGTCCATATTACCCCCCTGTATCATACACTGTCCATATTACCCCCCTGTATCACACACTGTCCATATTACCCCCCTGTATCATACACTGTCCATATTACCCCTCTGTATCACACACTGTCCATATTACCCCTCCTGTATCACACACTGTCCATATTACCCCCCCTGTATCACACACTGTTCATATTACCCCCCTGTATCATACACTGTCCATATTACCCCTCTGTATCACACACTGTCCATATTACCCCTCCTGTATCACACACTGTCCATATTACCCCTCCTGTATCACACACTGTCCATATTACCCCCCCCCTGTATCACACACTGTCCATATTACCCCCCTGTATCATACACTGTCCATATTACCCCTCTGTATCACACACTGTCCATATTACCCCTCCTGTATCACACACTGTCCATATTACCCCCCTGTATCACACACTGTCCATATTACCCCCCCTGTATCACACACTGTCCATATTACCCCTCTGTATCACACACTGTCCATATTACCCCTCCTGTATCACACACTGTCCATATTACCCCCCTGTATCACACACTGTCCATATTACCCCCCTGTATCATACACTGTCCATTTTACCCCT
Organism: Mixophyes australis; assembly: GCA_036250195.1. Classification (NCBI taxonomy): domain Eukaryota; kingdom Metazoa; phylum Chordata; class Amphibia; order Anura; family Limnodynastidae; genus Mixophyes; species Mixophyes australis. The sequence goes on from JAVHZZ010000001.1 coordinate 503,437,807, forward strand.
TTGTATCACACACTGTCCATATTACCCCTCCTGTATCACACACTGTCCATATTACCCCCCCTGTATCACACACTGTCCATATTACCCCCCTGTATCATACACTGTCCATATTACCCCCCTGTATCACACACTGTCCATATTACCCCCCTGTATCGTACACTGTCCATATTACACACCCTGTATCACACACTGTCCATATTACCCCCCTGTATCATACACTGTCCATATTACCCCCCTGTATCATACACTGTCCATATTACCCCCCTGTATCACACACTGTCCATATTACCCCCCTGTATCACACACTGTCCATATTACCCCTCTGTATCACACACTGTCCATATTACCCCTCCTGTATCACACACTGTCCATATTACCCCCCTGTATCACACACTGTCCATATTACCCCCCTGTATCACACACTGTCCATATTACCCCCCTGTATCATACACTGTCCATATTACCCCTCCTGTATCACACACTGTCCATATTACCCCCCTGTATCACACACTGTCCATATTACCCCCCCTGTATCACACACTGTCCATATTACCCCCCTGTATCACACACTGTCCATATTACCCCTCCTGTATCACACATTGTCCATATTACCCCTCCTGTATCACACATTGTCCATATTACCCCCCTGTATCATACACTGTCCATATTACCCCCCTGTATCATACACTGTCCATATTACCCCCCTGTATCATACACTGTCCATATTACCCCCCTGTTTCATACACTGTCCACATTACCCCCTCTGTATCACACACTGTCCATATTACCCCTCCTGTATCACACACTGTCCATATTACCCCCCTGTATCACACACTGTCCATATTACCCCCCTGTATCATACACTGTCCATATTACCCCTCTGTATCACACACTGTCCATATTACCCCTCCTGTATCACACACTGTCCATATTACCCCCCTGTATCACACACTGTCCATATTACCCCCCTGTATCATACACTGTCCATATTACCCCCCTGTATCACACACTGTCCATATTACCCCCCTGTATCATACACTGTCCATATTACCCCCCCTGTATCACACACTGTCCATATTACCCCCCCTGTATCATACACTGTCCATATTACCCCCCTGTATCATACACTGTCCATATTACCCCCCCTGTATCACACACTGTCCATATTACCCCTCTGTATCACACACTGTCCATATTACCCCTCCTGTATCACACACTGTCCATATTACCCCCCTGTATCACACACTGTCCATATTACCCCCCTGTATCATACACTGTCCATATTACCCCCCTGTATCATACACTGTCCATATTACCCCCCCCTGTATCATACACTGTCCATATTCCCCCCCTGTATCACACACTGTCCATATTACCCCCCCCTGTATCATACACTGTCCATATTACCCCCCTGTATCACACACTGTCCATATTACCCCCCCCCTGTATAACACACTGTCCATATTACCCCCCTGTATCATACACTGTCCATATTACCCCCTGTATCATACACTGTCCATATTAACCCCCTGTATCACACACTGTCCATATTACCCCCCTGTATCACACACTGTCCATATTACCCCCCTGTATCACACACTGCCCATATTACCCCCCCCTGTATCACACACTGTGCATATTACCCCCCCTGTATCATACACTGTCCATATTACCCCCCTGTATCACACACTGTCCACATTACCCCCCCTGTATCATACACTGTCCATATTACCCCCCTGTATCACACACTGTCCATATTACCCCCCCTGTATCATACACTGTCCATATTACCCCCCAGTATCACACACTGTCCATATTACCCCTCTGTATCACACACTGTCCATATTACCCCCCCCCCCCCTGTATCACACACTGTCCATATTACCCCCCTGTATCATACACTGTCCATATTACCCCCTGTATCATACACTGTCCATATTAACCCCCCTGTATCACACACTGTCCATATTACCCCCCTGTATCACACACTGTCCATATTACCCCCCTGTATCACACACTGCCCATATTACCCCCCCTGTATCACACACTGTGCATATTACCCCCCTGTATCATACACTGTCCATATTACCCCCCTGTATCACACACTGTCCACATTACCCCCCCTGTATCACACACTGCCCATATTACCCCCCCCTGTATCACACACTGTGCATATTACCCCCCTGTATCATACACTGTCCATATTACCCCCCCTGTATCACACACTGTCCACATTACCCCCCCTGTATAATACACTGTCCATATTACCCCCCTGTATCACACACTGTCCATATTACCCCCCCTGTATCATACACTGTCCATATTACCCCCCTGTATCATACACTGTCCATATTACCCCCTGTATCATACACTGTCCATATTACCCCCCTGTATCATACACTGTCCATATTACCCCTCTGTATCACACACTGTCCATATTACCCCTCCTGTATCACACACTGTCCATATTACCCCCCTGTATCACACACTGTCCATATTACCCCCCTGTATCATACACTGTCCATATTACCCCCCTGTATCACACACTGTCCATATTACCCCCCTGTATCATACACTGTCCATATTACCCCCCCCCTGTATCACACACTTTCCATATTACCACCCTGTATCATACACTGTCCATATTACCCCCCCTGTATCATACACTGTCCATATTACCCCCCTGTATCACACACTGTCCATATTACCCCTCCTGTATCACACACTGTCCATATTACCCCACTGTATTACACACTGTCCATATTACCCCTCCTGTATCACACACTGTCCATATTACCCCCCCCCCCCCCCCGTATAATACACTGTCCATATTACCCCCCCTGTATCATACACTGTCCATATTACCCCCCTGTATCACACACTGTCCATATTACCCCCCTGTATCATACACTGTCCATATTACCCCCCTGTATCATACACTGTCCATATTACCCCCCCTGTATCATACACTGTCCATATTACCCCCCTGTATCATACACTGTCCATATTACCCCCCTGTATCACACACTGTGCATATTACCCCCCTGTATCATACACTGTCCATATTACCCCCCTGTATCACACACTGTCCACATTACCCCCCCCTGTATCATACACTGTCCATATTACCCCCCTGTATCACACACTGTCCATATTACCCCCCTGTATCATACACTGTCCATATTACCCCCCAGTATCACACACTGTCCATATTACCCCCCCCCTGTATCACACACTGTCCATATTACCCCCCTGTATCATACACTGTCCATATTACCCCCTGTATCATACACTGTACATATTACCCCCCTGTATCACACACTGTCCATATTACCCCCCCCCTGTATCATACACTGTCCATATTACCCCCCCTGTATCACACACTGTCCATATTACCCCCCCCCTGTATCACACACCTTCCATATTACCCCCCCTGTATCATACACTGTCCATATTACCCCCCTGTATCATACACTTTCCATATTACCCCCCTGTATCACACACTGTCCATATTACCACCCTGTATCATACACTGTCCATATTACCCCTCTGTATCACACACTGTCCATATTACCCCTCCTGTATCACACACTGTCCATATTACCCCACTGTATTACACACTGTCCATATTACCCCTCCTGTATCACACACTGTCCATATTACCCCCCCCCTGTATAATACACTGTCCATATTACCCCCCTGTATCACACTGTCCATATTACCCCTCCTGTATCACACACTGTCCATATTACCCCTCCTGTACAAAACACTGTCCATATTATTCCCCTGTATTACACACTGTCCATATTACCCCCCAGTATCATACACTGTCCATTTTACCCCCCCTATATCATACATTGTCCATATTACCCCTCCTGTATCATACACTGTCCACATTACCCCCCTGTATCATACACTGTCCACATTACCCCCCTGTATCACACACTGTCCATATTACCCCCCTGTATCATACACTGTCCATATTACCCCACTGTATCACACACTGTCCATATTACCCCTCCTGTATCACACACTGTCCATATTACCCCCCTGTATCATACACAGTCCATATTACCCCTCCTGTATCACACATTGTCCATATTACCCCCCTGTATCATACACTGTCCATATTACCCCCCTGTATCATACACTGTCCATATTACCCCCCTGTATCATACACTGTCCATATTACCCCCCTGTTTCATACACTGTCCACATTACCCCTCTGTATCACACACTGTCCATATTACCCCTCCTGTATCACACACTGTCCATATTACCCCCCTGTATCACACACTGTCCATATTACCCCCCTGTATCATACACTGTCCATATTACCCCCTGTATCATACACTTTCCATATTACCCCCCTGTATCACACACTGTCCATATTACCACCCTGTATCATACACTGTCCATATTACCCCTCTGTATCACACACTGTCCATATTACCCCTCCTGTATCACACACTGTCCATATTACCCCACTGTATTACACACTGTCCATATTACCCCTCCTGTATCACACACTGTCCATATTACCCCCCCCCCTGTATAATACACTGTCCATATTACCCCCCTGTATCACACTGTCCATATTACCCCTCCTGTATCACACACTGTCCATATTACCCCTCCTGTACAAAACACTGTCCATATTATTCCCCTGTATTACACACTGTCCATATTACCCCCCAGTATCATACACTGTCCATTTTACCCCCCCTATATCATACATTGTCCATATTACCCCTCCTGTATCATACACTGTCCACATTACCCCCCTGTATCATACACTGTCCATATTACCCCCCTGTATCACACACTGTCCATATTACCCCCCTGTATCATACACTGTCCATATTACCCCACTGTATCACACACTGTCCATATTACCCCTCCTGTATCACACACTGTCCATATTACCCCCCTGTATCATACACAGTCCATATTACCCCTCCTGTATCACACATTGTCCATATTACCCCCCTGTATCATACACTGTCCATATTACCCCCCTGTATCATACACTGTCCATATTACCCCCCTGTATCATACACTGTCCATATTACCCCCCTGTTTCATACACTGTCCACATTACCCCTCTGTATCACACACTGTCCATATTACCCCTCCTGTATCACACACTGTCCATATTACCCCCCTGTATCACACACTGTCCATATTACCCCCCTGTATCATACACTGTCCATATTACCCCTCTGTATCACACACTGTCCATATTATCCCTCCTGTATCACACACTGTCCATATTACCCCCCTGTATCACACACTGTCCATATTACCCCCCTGTATCATACACTGTCCATATTACCCCCCTGTATCACACACTGTCCATATTACCCCCCTGTATCATACACTGTCCATATTACCCCCCCTGTATCACACACTGTCCATATTACCCCCCTGTATCATACACTGTCCATATTATTCCCCTGTATCATACACTGTCCATATTACCCCCCTGTATCACACACTGTCCATAATCCCCCCCTGTATCACACACTGTCCATATTACCCCTCTGTATCACACACTGTCCATATTACCCCTCCTGTATCACACACTGTCCATATTACCCCCCTGTATCACACACTGTCCATATTACCCCCCTGTATCATACACTGTCCATATTACCCCCCTGTATCATACACTGTCCATATTACCCCCCCCTGTATCACACACTGTCCATATTACCCCCCTGTATCAAACACTGTCCATATTACCCCCCTGTATCATACACTGTCCATATTACCCCCTGTATCACACACTGTCTATATAACCCCCCTGTATCACACACTGTCCATATTACCTTTCTGTATCACACACTGTCCATATTACCCCTCCTGTATCACACACTGTCCATATTACCCCCCTGTATCACACACTGTCCATATTACCCCCCTGTATCATACACTGTCCATATTACCCCCCTGTATCATACACTGTCCATATTACCCCCCCTGTATCACACACTGTCCATATTACCCCCCTGTATCATACACTGTCCATATTACCCCCCTGTATCACACACTGTCCATATTACCCCCCTGTATCACACACTGCCCATATTACCCCCCTGTATCACACACTGTCCATATTACCCCCTTGTATCACACACTGTCCATATTACCCCCCCTGTATCATACACTGTCCATATTCGCCCCCTGTATCACACACTGTCCATATTACCCCCCCCCCCTGTATCATACACTGTCCATATTACCCCCCTATATCACACACTGTCCATATTACCCCCCCCCCCTGTATCACACACTGTCCATATTACCCCCCTGTATCATACACTGTCCATATTACCCCCTGTATCATACACTGTCCATATTACCCCCCCTGTATCACACACTGTCCATATTACCCCCCTGTATCACACACTGTCCATATTACCCCCCTGTATCACACACTGTCCATATTACCCCCCTGTATCACACACTGCCCATATTACCCCCCCTGTATCACACACTGTGCATATTACCCCCCTGTATCATACACTGTCCATATTACCCCCCTGTATCACACACTGTCCACATTACCCCCCCTGTATCATACACTGTCCATATTACCCCCCTGTATCACACACTGTCCATATTACCCCCCCTGTATCATACACTGTCCATATTACCCCCCAGTATCACACACTGTCCATATTACCCCCCCCCCTGTATCACACACTGTCCATATTACCCCCCTGTATCATACACTGTCCATATTACCCCCTGTATCATACACTGTCCATATTACCCCCCTGTATCATACACTGTCCATATTACCCCTCTGTATCACACACTGTCCATATTACCCCTCCTGTATCACACACTGTCCATATTACCCCCCTGTATCACACACTGTCCATATTACCCCCCTGTATCATACACTGTCCATATTACCCCCCTGTATCACACACTGTCCATATTACCCCACTGTATCATACACTGTCCATATTACCCCCCCCCCTGTATCACACACTGTCCATATTACCACCCTGTATCATACACTGTCCATATTACCCCCCTGTATCATACACTGTCCATATTACCCCCCTGTATCACACACTGTCCATATTACCCCTCCTGTATCACACACTGTCCATATTACCCCACTGTATTACACACTGTCCATATTACCCCTCCTGTATCACACTGTCCATATTACCCCCCCCCCCCCTGTATCATGCACTGTCCATATTACCCCCCAGTATCACACACTGTCCATATTACCCCCCCCCCCCTGTATCACACACTGTCCATATTACCCCCCTGTATCATACACTGTCCATATTACCCCCTGTATCATACACTGTCCATATTACCCCCCTGTATCACACACTGTCCATATTACCACCCTGTATCATACACTGTACATATTACCCCCCTGTATCACACACTGTCCATATTACCCCCCCCTGTATCATACACTGTCCATATTACCCCCCTGTATCACACACTGTCCATATTACCCCCCCCCCCCCCCCTGTATCACACACTGTCCATATTACCCCCCTGTATCATACACTGTCCATATTACCCCCTGTATCATACACTTTCCATATTACCCCCCCTGTATCACACACTGTCCATATTACCACCCTGTATCATACACTGTCCATATTACCCCTCTGTATCACACACTGTCCATATTACCCCTCCTGTATCACACACTGTCCATATTACCCCACTGTATTACACACTGTCCATATTACCCCTCCTGTATCACACACTGTCCATATTACCCCCCCCCCCCTGTATAATACACTGTCCATATTACCCCCCCTGTATCACACTGTCCATATTACCCCTCCTGTATCACACACTGTCCATATTACCCCCCTGTATCACACACTGTCCATATTATCCCTCCTGTATAAAACACTGTCCATATTATTTCCCTGTATTACACACTGTCCATATTACCCCCCAGTATCATACACTGTCCATATTACCCCCCTATATCATACATTGTCCATATTACCCCTCCTGTATCATACACTGTCCACATTACCCCCCTGTATCATACACTGTCCATATTACCCCCCTGTATCACACACTGTCCATATTACCCCCCTGTATCATACACTGTCCATATTACCCCACTGTATCACACACTGTCCATATTACCCCTCCTGTATCACACACTGTCCATATTACCCCCCCTGTATCATACACAGTCCATATTACCCCTCCTGTATCACACACTGTCCATATTACCCCCCTGTATCACACACTGTCCATATTACCCCCCCTGTATCATACACTGTCCATATTACCCCCCTGTATCACACACTGTTCATATTACCCCCTCCTGTATCACACACTGTCCATATTACCCCCCTGTATCATACACTGTCCATATTACCCCTCTGTATCACACACTGTCCATATTACCCCTCTGTATCACACACTGTCCATATTACCCCCTCCTGTATCACACACTGTCCATATTACCCCCCCCCCCCCTGTATAATACACTGTCCATATTACCCCCCTGTATCACACACTGTCCATATTACCCCCCTGTATCACACATTGTCCGTATTACCCCCCTGTATCACACACTGTCCATATTATCCCTCCTGTATAAAACACTGTCCATATTATCCCCCTGTATTACACACTGTCCATATTACCCCCCAGTATCATACACTTTCCATATTACCCCTCCTGTATCATACACTGTCCATATTACCCCCCTGTATCATACACTGTCCATATTACCCCCCTGTATCACACACTGTCCATATTACCCCCCTGTATCACACACTGTCCATATTACCCCTCCTGTATAAAACACTGTCCATATTATCCCCCTGTATTACACACTGTCCATATTACCCCCCAGTATCACACACTGTCCATATTACCCCCCTGTATCATACACAGTCCATATTACCCCTCCTGTATCCCACACTGCCCATATTACCCCACTGTATCACACACTGTCCATATTATCCCTCCTGTATAAAACACTGTCCATATTATCCCCCTGTATTACACACTGTCCATATTACCCCCCAGTATCATACACTGTCCATATTACCCCTCCTGTATCATACACTGTCCATATTACCCCCCTGTATCATACACTGTCCATATTACCCCCCAGTATCACACACTGTCCATATTACCCCCCTGTATCATACACAGTCCATATTACCCCTCCTGTATCACACACTGCCCATATTACCCCACTGTATCACACACTGTCCATATTACCCCCCCCCCCCCCCCCCTGTATCATACACTGTCCATTTTACCCCCCTGTATCACACACTGTTCATATTACCCCCCTGTATCATACACTGTCCATATTACCCCTCTGTATCACACGCTGTCCATATTACCCCTCTGTATCACACACTGTCCATATTACCCCCTCCTGTATCACACACTGTCCATATTACCCCCCTGTATCATACACTGTCCATATTAACCCCCCCCTGTATCATACACTGTCCATATTACCCCTCCTGTATCACACACTGTTCATATTACCACCTCCTGTGTAGTAGTGTGTGAGCTGTATGTGGTGTAGCAGTGTGTGAGCTGCTGTTTAGTAGTGTGTGAGCTGCTGTGTACTAGTGTGTGCGCTGGATGTAGTGGTGTAGCAGTGTGTGAGCTGGATGTATTAGTGCAGTATGTGTGAGCTGGAGTTGGATGCATCAGTGTAGTAGTGTGAGTTGGATATAGTGGTGTAGTAGTGTGTGAGCTGGATATAGTGGTGTAGCAGTGTGTGAGCTGGGTGTAGTAGTGTAGCTATGTGAGCTGGATGCAGAAGTGTGTGAGCTGGATGTAGTGGTGTAGCAGTGTGTGAGTTGGATGCATCAGTGTAGCAGTGTGTGAGTTGGATGCAGCAGTGTAGCAGTGTGTGAGTTGGATATAGTGGTGTAGCAGTGTGTGAGCTGGATGCATCAGTGTAGCAGTGTGTGAGTTGGATGCAGCAGTGTAGCAGTGTGTGAGTTGGATGCAGCAGTGTAGCAGTGTGTGAGCTGGATGCATCAGTGTAGGAGTGTGTGAGTTGGATGCAGCAGTGTAGCATTGTGTGAGCTCGATTTAGTAGTGTAGCTATGTGAGCTGGGTGTAGTAGTGTAGCTATGCGAGTTGGATGCAGCAGTGTAGTAGTGTGTGAGCTGGATGTAGTGGTGTAGCAGTGTATGAGTTGGATGCAGCAGTGTAGCAGTGTGTGAGCTGGATTTAGTAGTGTAGCTATGTGAGCTGGGTGTAGTAGTGTAGCTATGTGAGCTGGATGTAGTGGTATAGCAGTGTGTGAGTTGGATGCAGCAGTGTAGTAGTGTGTGAGTTGGATGCAGCAGTGTACTAGTGTGTGAGTTGGATATAGTGGTGTAGCAGTGTGTGAGTTGGATATAGTGGTGTAGCAGTGTGTGAGTTGGATGTAGTGGTGTAGCAGTGTGTGAGCTGGATGTAGTGGTGTAGTAGTGTAGCTATGTGAGTTGGATATAGTGGTGTAGCAGTGTGTGTTAGATGCAGCAGTGTAGCAGTGTGTGAGTTGGATATAGTGGTGTAGTAGTGTGTGAGTTGGATGCATCAGTGTAGTAGTGTAGCTATGTGAGTTGGATATAGTGGTGTAGCAGTGTGTGTTGGATGCAGCAGTGTAGCAGTGTGTGAGTTGGATATAGTGGTGTAGTAGTGTGTGAGTTGGATGCAGCAGTGTAGTAGTGTGTGAGTTGGATGCAGCAGTGTAGTAGTGTGTGAGTTGGATATAGTGGTGTAGTAGTGTGTGAGTTGGATATAGTGGTGTAGCAGTGAGCTGGATATAGTGGTGTAGCAGTGTGTGAGCTGGATGTAGTGGTGTAGCAGTGTGTGAGCTGGATGTAGTGGTGTAGTAGTGTGTGAGTTGGATGCATCAGTGTAGCAGTGTGTGAGTTGGATGCAGCAGTGTACTAGTGTGTGAGTTGGATATAGTGGTGTAGCAGTGTGTGAGCTGGATGTAGTGGTGTAGCAGTGTGTGAGCTGGATGTAGTGGTGTAGCAGTGTGTGAGCTGGATGTAGTGGTGTAGCAGTGTGTGAGCTGGGTGTAGTAGTGTAGCTATGTGAGCTGGATGCAGCAGTGTAGCAGTGTGTGAGTTGGATGCAGCAGTGTAGTAGTGTGTGAGCTGGATGTAGTGGTGTAGCAGTGTGTGAGTTGGATGCATCAGTGTAGCAGTGTGTGAGTTGGATGCAGCAGTGTACTAGTGTGTGAGTTGGATATAGTGGTGTAGGAGTGTGTGAGCTGGATGTAGTGGTGTAGCAGTGTGTGAGCTGGGTGTAGTAGTGTAGCTATGTGAGCTGGATGCAGCAGTGTAGCAGTGTGTGAGTTGGATATAGTGGTGTAGTAGTGTGTGAGTTGGATGCAGCAGTGTAGTAGTGTGTGAGTTGGATGCAGCAGTGTAGTAGTGTGTGAGTTGGATGCAGCAGTGTACTAGTGTGTGAGCTGGATGTAGTGGTGAAGCAGTGTGTGAGCTGGGTGTAGTAGTGTAGCTATGTGAGCTGGATGTAGCAGTGTAGCAGTGTGTGAGTTGGATATAGTGGTGTAGTAGTGTGTGAGTTGGATGCAGCAGTGTAGTAGTGTGTGAGTTGGATGCAGCAGTGTAGTAGTGTGTGAGTTGGATGCAGCAGTGTAGTAGTGTGTGAGTTGGATGCAGCAGTGTCCTAGTGTGTGAGCTGGATGTAGTGGTGAAGCAGTGTGTGAGCTGGGTGTAGTAGTGTAGCTATGTGAGCTGGATATAGTGGTGTAACAGTGTGTGAGTTGGATGCAGCAGTGTAGTAGTGTGAGTTGGATATAGTGGTGTAGGAGTGTGTGAGCTGGGTGTAGTGGTGTAGCAGTGTGTGAGTTGGATGCATCAGTGTAGCAGTGTGTGAGTTGGATGCATCAGTGTAGCAGTGTGTGAGTTGGATGCAGCAGTGTACTAGTGTGTGAGTTGGATATAGTGGTGTAGCAGTGTGTGAGCTGGATGTAGTGTGTGTCTATCAATGAGAACATATCCTCTTACCTTCCCCTCTGGGACGTTCAGCGCTGTAATGTTTCTGTCATTATACCGGGCTCCTTTTATCCCAGTCACCAGGATTTGTGGGGTCTCCATGAGGGGGTGTCTGGGCGAGGACAGGAAAGTGACAGAGATCAGGGAGTGAGCAGTAGAGATGGGGTGATTAGAGATGGGTGATTAATGGAGAACATGACAGTGTAACAGTCTGTATCTGTGTGTGTGACATCAGAAGGTTCCTGGACGTCGTCTCACCACAGAATGGCCTCACAGATGAGGTGATAACAAGGAACCTGACTCACTACAACCTCACACAGTTATCTCATGTGCCTGAGGCCAGAGGAAGCTCAGGGTGTGAGAGGAAGGATACTGAGAGTGTGCCAGGGATGGGGCATAGTGTATACAGTAAGGCTTATAGGAAGGGATATACTCTTATACAGAGTAAGTGGTAGAAGAAGGGTATATAGTGTACAAAGTATTGGTATTATTGCTGATGACTGCTGGGCTTGCCTTGCCACCTTCCCCTTTCTTTATCCCAACTGCGCCCCTCTAAACACAGTAGGAGGAGCCTGCAACTGCTTCCTTCTGGGTAACTCTCGCTGCTGGTGTGCCCCCTTACTTGGTACCTGGGCTGGTACCCCTGACCTCTTCCTTCAGATCATGGTGCTATTGATGGATCCCCCCTGGCCTATCACACTGGCCAGAGCTGCAGGTAGCGGGCAGAGCGGTGGTACTAGATGCTGGGTCCAAACCTCAGAACAGCCGGATAACAGATTAGATTGGTCTAATCTGTAGGTCACAGGAATTACAGCAGGTAAGTAGTCATCAAACCAGGATCTTGAAGTAGTGAAATTTATTAGCTGAAGAAGTCCTAATAAGGACAGTTACATGTTAGTTTGAGTTACCAGTGGTCTCCAGAAGCTCAGATGGTATAATACTAATTAACATCGTCAAACAGAGCTCCTTATATACTGATTCTGACACACATATTGGCAGGAGGCAGTCCCATGATCCTAGCTGGCACTGTAAAGTCTGACATATTACGTTCAATGTTTACCATCAGGAAATAAAATATTCTCTAATCTTGGATTTAATGCAAATTACTTAACAAAGTTCACATCAATCTGTAAATTATTTGCTGGTTGCATTATATATGTAATTCGTCTATCTTTTTAACAAGACAGGATAAAAGATAATGACCCCCAGCTGTGTATTAAGGCTAACAGATGTCTGGGTCACTCACAAATGGAAAGGTCTAATTTGCATGAGATTAACATGTACCCTATCTGGCACAATGTCTGTTTTCTGTACATCAGTGCGGAAATCTTGTGGCGCCCTATAAATAAAGATTAATAATAATAATTTAATCCTACATGGCATACAGCCTCAGGAATCAATACAAAAATACAACTTAATTTCAAATATCAGTACATTTGCAGTGATATACAGAGACATCTGCAGCACTAATTGAAATAAATTCTACAATAAGTTATTTCTACGTGATCCAGTCACATGGGTATTGGAAGGATATATAGGGCCTGAGTCATTTAGGAAAGTAAAGCAAAAAAATAGGAGTAACTTTGTACCTTGGCAAAACCTTGTTGCATTGGAGTGGGAGGTAAATTTAAAATATAGGGACAGACTTATAATTGGGGTAGGGCATGTCCTAGATCAACTTAAAATTTTAGTGTAAAATTAAAGCTATCAAGTATTTGTGTGTTACTTGAAAAAACAGCCAGTATGTATATCATAATAAAATAATTTGCTATGTTACTATGTTACTATGTATAGAGTATACAGAGTAAGGGGTATAGGAAGGGTATAGAGTACAAAGAGGAAGGGATATGGGAAGGGTATAGAGTACACAGAGTAATGGGTAAAGGAAGGGTATAGAGTATATAGAGTAACGGGTAAAGGAAGGGTATAGAGTACACAGAGTAACACGTAAAGGAAGGGTATAGCGTACACAGAGTAAGGGGTATAGGAAGGGTATAGAGTATACAGAGTAAGGGGTATAGGAAGGTTATAGAGGGTACAGAGTAAGGGGTATAGGAAGGGTATAGAGTACACAGAGTAACGGGTAAAGGAAGGGTATAGAGTACACAGAGTAACGGGTAAAGGAAGGGTATAGAGTACACAGAGTAACGGGTAAAGGAAGGGTATAGAGTACACAGAGTAAGGGGTATAGGAAGGGTATAGAGTACACATAGTTAGGGGTATAGGAAGGGTATAGAGTACACAGAGTAAGGGGTATAGGAAGGGTATAGAGTATACAGAGTAAGGGGTATAGGAAGGGTATAGAGTATACAGAGTAAGGGGTATAGGAAGGGTATAAAGTATACAGAGTAAGGGGTATGGGAAGGGTATAGAGTATACAGAGTAAGGGGTATAGGAAGGGTATAAAGTATACAGAGTAAGGGGTATGGGAAGGGTATAGAGTATACAGAGTAAGGGGTATAGGAAGGGTATAGAGTACAGGATATAGAGTACATAGAGTAACGGGTAAATGAAGGGTATAGAGTATACAGAGTAAGGGGTATAGGAAGGGTATAGAGTACACAGAGTAAGGGGTATAGGAAGGGTATAGTGTATACAGAGTAAGGGGTATAGGAAGGGTATAGAGTATACAGAGTAAGGGGTATAGGAAGGGTATAAAGTATACAGAGTAAGGGGTATAGGAAGGGTATAAAGTATACAGAGTAAGGGGTATGGGAATGGTATAGAATATACAGAGTAACGGGTAAATGAAGGGTATAGAGTATACAGAGTAAGGGGTATAGGAAGGGTATAGAGTGCAGAATATAGAGTACACAGAGTAAGGGGTAAAGGAAGGGTATAGAGTATACAGAGTAAGGGGTATATGTAGGGTATAGAGTATATAGAGTAAGGGATATAGGAAGGGTATAGAGTACATGATATAGAGTATACAGAGTAACGGGTATAGAGTTCCTGAATCATTAGTGGACGTATTCTGAGCGCAACTTGCGTAATGTAATTTATACGAACATGAGCTCAAGAAATGTACACATGGATTCAACAGATCTGCAGATACGCACCAAGATGAATTTGGTCACTTACGCAACGTAAAAAATCGTAAAAATTGTGGTTGGACACTTGAGTCCAACCACGGATATCATCAGCTGAGGGCACAACGGACTATGGATATTAGAGAACTTGGTGAATGTCCGTATACAAATGGGTCCGTTCCATGGACTTGCTTAGTGTTGAGATTATTATTATTATCAATTATTTGTTAGGCGCCACAAGGTTTCCGCAGCGCCGCACATAGTACAAACAGTAGACTATACACGTTATAAAAGTACAGAACAATAAACAAAAGTACCAATACTTCTGAAACTCCAGGCAGGCAGATGCAATAGACACGGAGCAGAAGAACAGGTGAGGAGACAGGAGGACAGAGGGCCCTGCTCATGCGAGCTTACATCCTAAGGGAGGGTTAAACAGACCAGGCACAAGAGGAGCCAGTTGAGGGAATGGGAGAGAGGGGAGAATGAGCGGAGATGGGGGTTAAGTGGATGGTTGGTAGGCTTTGAGAAAGAGATGAGTTTGGAGTGCACGTTTGAAGGAGCACAGAGTAGGAGAGAGGCGGATGGAGCGAGGGAGGTCATTCCAGAGAAGGGGGGCTGCACAGGAAAAGTCCTGGATTCTGGAATGGGAAGAGGTGATCAGAGTGGAGAGGCGGCGATCATTGGCCGAGCGCAGGGAGCAGACAGGAGTGTGAATGGAGAGGAGGTTAGAGATATAAGGGGCAGTAGAGTGGGAGAGAGCCTTGTAAGTGGTGGTGAGGAGTTTGAAAATAATTCTGTAGGGGAAGGGGAGCCAGTGTAGGGTAAGGCAGAGAGGGGAGGCAGAGGGGGAGTGGCATGAGAGGTAGATGAGTCTTGCGGCCGCATTGAGTATAGAGCAGAGGGGGGAGAGACGGGAGTGAGGGAGGCCGGTGAGGAGGAGGTTGCAGAAGAGATGCGATTAGTTTATTTTGTAATAGTTACTATACTGAGTGTATGAGTGTACTGTGCAGAACTGTTGTTGGGGTACATACAATATTA
Organism: Mixophyes australis; assembly: GCA_036250195.1. Classification (NCBI taxonomy): domain Eukaryota; kingdom Metazoa; phylum Chordata; class Amphibia; order Anura; family Limnodynastidae; genus Mixophyes; species Mixophyes australis. Next base: position 503,453,885 of record JAVHZZ010000001.1, read on the forward strand.
TTTGGATTTACATTATATATATTTATTATTAAAGTAAGTCTATCGTTTTCAAATAAGCATTGTATAAGCGATTGTGTTGTGTTTCCAAAGCACAAAGTAATTTATTTTAGCTGATGCAAAATTTAGCAGTGTAATACATAATTATAATACAGTACAGCCAATACCAAAAAGATACACATACCGCACCCGCATGCGCTCGCTAAGCTGCGCTCCACTGGTACCAGCTTACAGTACTTCACTCCAGAATACTGTGGTCAGAGAAGACTGGGCGAATACCAGCTAGAGCTGTATTATATACACTCAGTGTTACAGAGGGAACAATGCAGATGACGTGGCTTGCTTCTATAGGTCCAGGCTTCAGGAGGGTCCAGTGTAAACAGGTCAACAACCCCCTCCAAAGGTGAGGGTCAACATTCCAGATGATTCTCCCACCCAGAAACCAGTTTAAGCTAGTCTATTTACATATTACAGTCAGTATCACTTTAGACATTTATTTCCCTAACATCACTAACTAGAGTATGCAAAGTGCGATCTCTTTGGCGAATGAACCGGACAACTGCTGATGAATAGGGTATTAAAATGGTACTAAACATGACACAGTTCCTGCAACCTGAACCTCAAATAGCACTAAAGTGTTCATATAATCATAATATATAAATAATAAACTAAATACTATCTGCTCATAAATCACTGTAGAACGGAACCAATATGAATATGAAATATATAAATAACTAAATGTTAGAGTGCGAGAGTGTGCGTGCGTATTTTACCGTGTGATCGTGCCATGCCATGTATAACGTGGCATACTGATCGCAATTGCATGGTAAAACAATATTAACCAATATGCTTTCGTTCATCCAATTATACGACTTCGACAGTTCCACCCTTTGATATTATAATAAACTATCAACCTAAAGATTTTATATGCAGGATCTCAGTACCACGTTTCATTACTCTGTAATGTAAGTCCCTCTTGGCGCATGACCACGCTGTCTGTAGATCTAAACAAATTATCATAAGAGAGAGTCTTAATCCTCAAGACGATTTTTTTCTTTTACTATAGACCGTATACCTCTGGAGCTTGGAGGTAACCTTTTTTTATGCCCTTCAAGGGTACAATAAAACATGTAATACATTATTTGGAAAGGTACAGAGTACAATAGAACATGTATCAGTTATACAGAATACTCTACTACAGTTCTTCATGTCTAATAGGTTCATTTGTCCAAAGCAGGGCCGGACTGGCCATCTGGCACCTCTGGCATTTGTCAGAAGGGCCAATGGTCAGTTGGGCCGGTCCGGTCCCCTGCGCAGTGATCATGTGAGTATTTGTATACTAACATGATCGCGTCCAGGGCAGTCAGTGTCGTACAGCCTGTCACTGACAGGCTTCCTGGTGGCTGGCTCCTGCCCAGGAACCAGCCACCAGATGAAATGTGTCTGAGGAGCGGACAGCAGAAGAAAGCAGAAAAAGGCAGAAGAAAGCGGAAATGAGTAGAGACATGAAGGTGAGTATACTAAAGGGGGGGTGGGAGGATTGTACATAGAAAACGGGGAGAGGAGGGATGATGTCACATAGAAAACGGGGAGAAGTGAAAGGATGCCACTGGGGGGATGGGGGGGTATAAGAGACAGGATGCCTCAGGTGATGGGGGGGAGGTATAAGAGACAGGATGCCACTCAGGGGGCAGGGGGAATAAGAAACAGGATGCCACTCAGGGGGGGGGGGGGAATAAGAGACAGGATGTCACTCAGGGGGGGGGGGGAATAAGAGACAGGATGTCACTCAGGGGGGGGGGAATAAGAGACAGGATGTCACTCAGGGGATGGGGGGTATAAGAGACAGGATGCCACTCAGGGGATGGGGGGGATAAGAAACAGGATGCCACTCAGGGGGGGGAATAAGAGACAGGATGCCACTCAGGGGATGGGGGGGTATAAGAGACAGTACGCCACTCAGGGGATGGGGGGGGATAAGAAATGGGATGCCACTCAGGGGGGGGGGATAAGAGACAGGATGCCACTCAGGGGGGGGATAAGAGACAGGATGCCACTCAGGGGATGGGGGGGTATAGGAGACAGAATGCCACTCAGGGGATGGGGGGGGGATAAGAGACAGTACACCACTCAGGGGATGGGGGGATAAGAAACGGGATGCCACTCAGGGGGGGAGGGATAAGAGACAGGATGCCACCCAGGGGATGGGGGGGTATAAGAGACAGTATGCCACTCAGGGGATGGGGGGGTATAGGAGACAGAATGCCACTCAGGGGATGGGGGGGGGATAAGAGACAGTACACCACTCAGGGGATGGGGGGATAAGAAACGGGATGCCACTCAGGGGGGGAGGGATAAGAGACAGGATGCCACCCAGGGGATGGGGGGGTATAAGAGACAGTATGCCACTCAGGGGATGGGGGGGTATAAGAGACAGAATGCCACTCAGGGGATGGGGGGGATAAGAGACAGGATGCCACTCGGGGGGGGGGGGGGAAGAGACAGGATGCCACCCAGGAGATGGGGGGGGGGAATAAGAGACAGGATGCCACTCAGGAAGGGGGGGAGAAGAGCCAGGATGCCACACGGGAGGAAGAGAAAGGATGCCACACAGAAAACGGGGATGCTGTATAGTCCATAATTATTCCTAATGAATATATAAACTCACAGTGTATACAAATATAATTGTCACGGTCGTCTGAATTTCTTGATCCGATTCGGGACCCTTGGGCCTAGCTGGAGCAGGACTGAAACAGAAACTAGCAGCCTGGATGATCTTCCTGCTCATGTTCTTGCTGAATGTAAAATATAGCAGGGGAATGAGCAGTCTGGAAATGCTGACAGGAGCACTGCACTTTAGTTATGCAGACAGGAACACTGCACTTTAGTTATGCAGACAGGAACACTGCACTTTAGTTATGCAGACAGGAACACTGGAACCAGGAGCCAAGAACTATCCTCTGGAGAGAAGTGTGTTGTTCTGGCAATGAACAGATCACAGCAGCAGGTTTAAATAGGATGTCCCAAACAACTATTGGCTGATCAGTTCATGTGATCACAGCTTCTGAATCTGGTTGGCTTGGAATGATCACCTGACTGTATCCAAGATGGCCGCGCCCATGCAGCCGAACAAACAGTATGTGTTTGTTTACAAATGGAGGTGTGGAGAACGGGAATGCTGCAGACGACCAGAAGGGACCCAGATAGGCGTGATATGACAGCGGCGGATGAGGTAAGTGCAGCTAAGATCCCGATTTGTGACAGTACCCCCTCCCTTACGAGTGGCCACTGGACACTTAGATTGGGGATTAGTTGGAAACTTGCGGTGAAATTTTTTGATGAGAGATGGAGCGTGAACATCAGGCCCTCTCTTCTGGACCATAGCCTTTCCAGTCAGCTAGATATTGTAAGGTCTTATGTCGAAACCGAGAGTCCAAGATCTCTTTCATTTCATATTCGTCACCATGTTCAGTCTGCACTTCAGGAGAAACCAGTTTGGGTGTATAAAACCGATTTAGCACCAGTGGTTTTAAGAGAGAAATATGGAAGGTGTTGGGTACCTTGAGGTAAGATGGTAGATGTAATTTGTAGGACACTGGATTGATGACTCGGGAGATGTTAAACGGTCCAATAAAGTGAGGAGCGAATTTCATAGATGGAACTCTGAGCCGTAGATTGCGGGTAGACAGCCAGACTCTGTCTCCAGGTTTCAAGCTTGGAATGGCTCGTCGCTTTTTGTCGGCCTGAATTTTGTAGCATTGGGACGCATTAAGTAGAGATTCCCGTACCTGGCGCCAGTGGCCTGAATTTTTTTTTAGGAAAACTTCAGAGGCAGGTTCTGAGGCTGTAGGAAGTGGAGTAAACAAGGGTACCCTGGGGTGTAGGCCATAGACCGTATGAAATGGAGTGGAAGCAGAGGATTCGTGATAATGATTATTATGAGCGAATTCTGCCCAAGGAAGCAGATCTACCCAGTCGTCTTGAGAAGAGGATATGTACAAACGGAGAAATGTTTCAGTGCTTGGCACAAGGATCTCCAGAATTTCGCCACAAACTGAACTCCTCTATCAGACGATTTCTTCAGGACACCCATGCAAACGGAAGATCTCCTTTATAAATTGCTGAGCCAGGATAGGTGATGATGGGAGTCCACGGAGAGGAACAAAATGCGCCATTTTAGAGAATCGGTTAACGATGACCCAGATGGTATTGAAATTATTAGAATTGGGAAAATCGGAAACAAAGTCCATAGAAATATGGGTCCAGGGTTTGGTGGGAATGGGCAGAGGCAAAAGTTGACCAGCTGAAGATTGTCTTGAACTTTTATGTTGGTCACAGCTGCCACATGCGGAAACAAATTGCTGAACATCCTGATGAAGCGTAGGCCACCAGTAGCTTCTCGATATGAAAGATTGAGTTTTGCGGATGCCAGCATGACCGGCAAATCTGGAACAATGTGCCCATTGGAGCAATTTTTTACGCAGATTCTCAGGAACAAAAGTTTTCCCCTGGGGAGGTGTATTGTCGGGTCTACTGACTGCGATGCTGAGTGGACTGATAATAGGCCGTGGATCCACAGTGATGGAATCTTCCTCTTTTACCATAGAACGTGACAGAGCATCGGCCTTGCGATTTTTGGAACCGGGACGGAAGGTGACATGGATATCAAATCGAGAAAAGAATAGTGCCCATCGGGCCTGACGTGGATTCATGCACTGTGTAGTTTTAAGGTAGAGCAGATTCTTGTGATCCGTGTATATTGTGACAGGATAACGAGCTCCCACAAGTAAATGTCTCCACTCTTCAAGCGCCAATTTGATGGCAAGCAGCTCTTTGTCCCCTATGGCATAATTTCGTTCAGCTGGTAAAAATTTTCGGGAGAAGAACCCGCAGGGATGCCATTGCTCATCAGCTGGTTTTTGGGAGAGAACTGCCCCTACTCCGACAGATGAAGCATCAACTTCCAAGTAGAATGGACAGGTTAAATCTGGTTGCCTGAGTATGGGAGCAGAAATAAATGCTTGTTTCAGAAGTTGAAAAGCAGATTGGGCTTCTTCAGACCACTTGGCAGGATTAGCTCCTTTCCTGGTGAGGGCGGTGAGTGGTGCTACCACAGTAGAGTAGCCACGAATAAATTTTCGATAGTAGTTAGCAAATCCCAGAAATCGCTGTACTGCCTTTAGTGTAGATGGTTGAGGCCATTTAAGAATAGCTTGCACCTTCTCTGGGTCCATACGGAGACCAGTGCCCGAGATGATATACCCCAAGAATGGAATGGATTCAACTTCGAAGGTGCATTTTTCAAGCTTGCAATACAGTTTATTCCTTCTGAGACGACTGAGGACCTCTTTAACATGTCTGCGATGGGACTGGATATCAGAGGAGAAAACAAGGATATTGTCCAAATATACCACAATAGTATGGTACAGTAAGTCCCGAAAGATTTCGTTTATGAAATTCTGAAAAACTGCTGGGGCATTGCTCAGACCGAATGTCATGACAAGATATTCATAGTGCCCATCCCTGGTGTTAAAGGCGGTTTTCCATTCGTCGCCACGCCTGATACAGATCAAATTGTAGGCCCCGCGGAGATCCAACTTTGTAAATATTTGGGCACCTTTGACTCTGTCAAATAACTCTGTGATGAGGGGCAGAGGATACTGGTTCTTTATGGTAATGTCGTTGAGACCTCGGTAATCGATGCAGGGACGTAATCCACCATCCTTTTTCTTTACAAAAAAGAACCCGGCCCCTGCCGGTGAAGAGGATGGGTGAATAAAGCCCCTTTCCAAGTTCTCTTTTACATATTCAGACATAGATTTTGTCTCAGGGATAGAAAGAGGGTAGATTCTGCCACGCGGTGGGGTTTTACCCGGAACAAGATCAATGGGACAGTCCCAATCCCGATGAGGTGGTAGAGTTTCAGAGGCCTGCTTACTGAAAACGTCTGTGAACTTTTGGTAGGCAGAAGGAACTGGCAAAACTTCCTTATCAGAGGTGGAGCAATGTGGAAGAACACGTTGTAAACAGGACCCGAAACAAGTTGGAGCCCACGCCAAGATTTGTGGAGTCGATCAGTCAATATGGGGGTTATGCGTTTGAAGCCATGGAAACCCGAGAACCACAGGGCTAGTGGCTTCTGGGATGACCAAAAAGGTAAGAGACTCGGAATGCAGAACTCCTATTTGGAGCGTCACTGGAGAAGTCTGATGCGTAATGATACCCCCTGGAATACGGCTACCGTCAACCGCAGAGAGAAAGATGGTCACTGGAATTTTCACTAGTGGAATGGCTAGTTCAGCAACTAATTTGGCAGACATGAAATTCCCAGCTGCTCCAGAATCCAGCAGGGCTGAAATGTATTGGGAGCCTTGAGCGTGTTTCAGGGTGACTGGGATAATACAGTTCTTGCCTTGTGGGGAGCGAAGGGCCAATCCTAGGCTCACCTCCTCATCGTCAGCTAGGAGGGTGTGTTTACCCGGCTTACAAGGACAATGATGTAACAGATGTCCGGAACTGGCACAGTATAAGCAAAGTTTCTCTCTAACTCGCCATTCTCGCTCGGTGGGTGAAAGATGTGCTTTGCCTAATTGCATGGGTCCTTTAGGGAAAGGAGACGGTACACGGACCCGTTGAATAGGGCGGAACTTGGGGTGTTTCAGCTTCCTCTTTTCTAGAGCTCTCTCTCTGAACCGAAGATCAACCCGATTGCAGGTGGTAATCAATTAGTCTAGCGTTGTAGGTAAGTCCCGAGACGCTAATACATCCTTAATGTGGTCAGACAGGCCCTGCCAGAAGACCGCAACAAGAGCATCATTATTCCAAGACAGCTCAGAGGAAAGAGTTTGAAACTGAACAGCATATTGGCCCACGGACTGCTGCCCTTGCCGAAGCCGCAGAATATCTAAAGCGGCTGACGCTGTTCTTCCAGGCTCGTCGAATATTCTGCGGAAGGTAGACAGGAAGCTATCAACATCAAATAAAATTGGGTCAGATTTTTCCCAGAGCGGTGATGCCCATGCCAGAGCTTGCCCTTATAGTAGCGAAATAATATAAGCAGTTTTGGTACGTGAAGTAGGGAAATTCCCGGGTTGTAATTCAAAGTGTATACTACACTGGTTGAGAAACCCGCGGCAATTCTTCGGATCGCCATCGTATTTAGCTGGCGTGGGAAGATGGAGTCCGGATGAAGTAGGTAGTGAAGCAGGTATTACTGGCTCAGACGGAGTATGGGATGGTTGACTGCGGAATAACTGCAAGGTATCCATACGCGTAGAAACATCCTGCAGCAATCTCAAAATTTGCCCCTGGTTAGTTTCTTGTCTCTCAATGCGTTCAGCTAATATTTGGACAGAGCCCTCCCTCGGGGTATGTTCCCCTAGCGGATCCATTGGGCCAGAACAAACTGTCACGGTCGTCTGAATTTCTTGATCCGATTCGGGACCCTTGGGCCTAGCTGGAGCAGGACTGAAACAGAAACTAGCAGCCTGGATGATCTTCCTGCTCATGTTCTTGCTGAATGTAAAATATAGCAGGGGAATGAGCAGTCTGGAAATGCAGACAGGAACACTGCACTTTAGTTATGCAGACAGGAACACTGCACTTTAGTTATGCAGACAGGAGCACTGCACTTTAGTTATGCAGACAGGAGCACTGCACTTTAGTTATGCAGACAGGAACACTGGAACCAGGAGCCAAGAACTATCCTCTGGAGAGAAGTGTGTTGTTCTGGCAATGAACAGATCACAGCAGCAGGTTTAAATAGGATGTCCCAAACAACTATTGGCTGATCAGTTCATGTGATCACAGCTTCTGAATCTGGTTGGTTTGGAATGATCACCTGGCTGTATCCAAGATGGCCGCGCCCATGCAGCCGAACAAACAGTGTGTTTGTTTACAAACGGAGGTGTGGAGAACGGGAATGCTGCAGACGACCAGAAGGGACCCAGGTAGCCGTGATATGACAGCGGCGGATGAGGTAAGTGCAGCTAAGATCCCGATTTGTGACAATAATTTAGTGGTGTTAATATGTTCACTCTGTGGCATAATATGATTTGGGGGTACTACTGTATTGCATTATGTGATTTTGGGGCACTATTGTATGGAATAATATAAACTGGGGGCACTATTGTGGCATAATATCAACTGGGGGCAGTATTGTGGTATAATATCATTTGGGCGTACTATTGTACGAACTGGGGTCCTATTGTGGTATAATATGATTTGGGGCTATTAATTGAAAGTGGGGCTTTTTGGGGAAAAAATAACGTCTATTTATTAAATGTGAATAGGAATTATTTAATGGCAGTGATGGTTGCGGGAAATAGATATATTTCTTAAACGTAAATGCGATTTAATTTATTGTTGGGGTTGTTTGGAGGGAGGTATATAGGTTTATTAAATGTGAATACTAGTATTTTAATGTTTAGACTGGAGGGAGGCCTAATTATAAAACATGGGTTGCATTGATTAAACACCAGGGCTGGTTGGAGGTTTCTAATTTACATGTACCCATTTTTTTTTCAAAATAGGGCCTCCAGCATTCGAGGATCCAGACAAGCAGCAACTAAAGACACCAGCAGCCACAGGTGGTGAAAGTAACAAGAACACTGGTGAGGAATTCCCGAATTTTGGTGACTGTCTCGTTTAGTGAGATTTGGTCCAACTACAAGGACAGTTGGGAGGTAAGTCCCACTCACACTGTACTGCTTGTGAAGGCAGAGCTGCGGGCAACTAACAGTATTGCACACAGTATTGCCTGTGTATTTGTCTAAAATTTTGTCTAATATGATAACCATGTTACATAATAGGGGCCCCCTGTCTTAAATACCCCGTGCCCCCAGGCATTAATCCAGCTCTGGTTAGGAGGGAGCGGATAGTTGCTCCCAGTCCCTGGATAGGACACAGCCTGCAGAGGAAGCCGAGGAGCTCTAAGTCTCACAAGATTTGGTAATCTCGTGAGTCTAAGAGCTTCCCTGCTCACTCTACAGGACGTTCCCACCCTGATGGATGTCAGCAGCACCAGAAGCATAGATAAGTACAGAGGGGTGGGGGGGGTGGCGTGATAAATGTAATGTTTTATTATAATGTATGTATCAATGCCCCATGTTGGCCACACCCACAACACAATGTGGCCACGCCCTTTTCGACGCCACCGCTGCGCGGCGGCACACAATTTCTTTCCTACTGGGCCTGTGTAAGTTAAATGCCAGGGCTGATTTTTAGTCCCAGTCCGGCCCTGGTCCAAAGCATGTCTTTTAGCTCAGACAACATTTAGATAGTACATGTTCATTAATAACATCATCCTATGTCTATCAATAATGTCATATACAATCTCCTTCAGCTTGCATTAGTATATACATTCTAATAATGTCATCAGTTCTTTTCATCAACAATTGTGGGGCGGGCTATTGTCTGTTCGTTCTTCCCAGTCTCCCAATACTCAAGTTTCTTTGTACATGACACAGTGGTCGGCTTGCCAAATATTGGGAGACTCCAGACAATGGGATCTAGGTGTCGTACTTTTTCCATAATGACCTCCCACCCATAATTTGGGTACCTCAGGAATATTTAGTGGAAAGAGAACTAGTCCTACTCGATATAATCACTGAGGCACGTGAGAGCACACCCAGCACTTTTTGGTCTACAACCTTACCCACCCAAGAATGATAATCATTCTCAAGGATGCCTGCTCAAGTCTGAATATTACTGGACTGGCATCGCTGGATGTACCTCTCTCCAACTATGGGGTCAACTTACTTACGGACGTAATGCTACTCAGACAATAGCCCCTCGCACATTCTCCAAGCTCCGAGGTTTTCCAAATTTTCCTTTACCCCTAAATTGAATAGAGTAATTGGCTGGACCGATTGTGCTACCAACTTCTCCTTCATCCACAACTCCTCAATATCATTACCTGAACCAGCCTCTGTCACCTGTCCTCAATTAGAAGAATTGACTGTTCTGAAAAGAGAATGAAATGAGAGAAACACAGAACAGGAAAAACTACAACTTCATGCTGGACAACTGTCTTAGTCTTTGGCTCAGGTGCTACTAACTGCATTCGGGGCCTCCCAGAACAGATTCATGAGTGCAATTGGTCCCTTCTCTGGGTGTTGGCTCTTCTGCAGTGGGTGGAATGGGTACCAGTGTGTCTCTGCTACACTTGAGGTTGTGATGCTGGTAGCCTACACTTGGTACCTGTCTGTCAAATAACCTGAGCCTAGGAGACAGTGTTTTGAACGTTCTCGGTTGCTGTCTCACTATTTACCTTTCCTCTCAAGGCCTAGACCAGTCTCTCAGTTACAAACTCATCACAAGAAAAGTCATAAACATTTCAAAAGTCAACAGGTTAGGAGGCAGCTCAGAAGTGATCTTGATAGTGGGGAGGACTAGTGGCCAAAGCTACCAGCCACTTCAATCAAGTTTCAACCCTCATTCTATTCAATTCGCTCTAACTAGTACCGTTACTTTATGTTCACACTGGTTTGTGGCTAATCAAAAGTATGTAATTTGTTACCACTACTCATACATTATACATTTATTATCAATAACATGAATACCCCTATCACCTATTATAACTCTAGGGCTATCACATTGAATAACAAAAGCTTTGAGTATGACACAGTAATACATTAGAAACATTTCAATACAGCTTTACCCAGATAGATTTCATTGGTATACCAGTGTATACTTGAAGATCCTGCAAGGTGGTAATTGGATGACGTGTATTTGTTTTACCTGGAGGAAAACCCATCAGCAGGAGGGATATGGGATGGCTCTATTGGTATCATCTTCCTGACATTCTCACAATCAAGACAGGACATTGCCTTCCTACTAGCTTGAGGAGAAACGTCTGGTGCACCCCAATATACTCCAACCAGCTTGCACATATCTTCTGTACCCAGCTGAGCCAGACCATGTGCTGCCTCCGCTGGGTCTGGAAGATACAGTCTAGGAGCTACTGGTCTACCTTGTCCATCTCTCTAGGGTCTGCCAGACTCCTAACCACATCTCTTCACCTTCCAGACAGTTTATTCTTCAGGTAACACAAATCTTCATATATTAACCAATATGTGTATGCGTGCATGTGTGTGTGTGTACACATTTTAAAACAATACAATGAAAAACAAAACAAAACATAGATTTGTCAGCTGTCACCTAAAACCCTGCTGTCTATTTGACAGCCATGATCGCCCTGGTGTGACAGCTATGTCTGGTCGTGTGTGTAAGTGTGGAATTTACTATCAGCTACTTCAGTTGGTAACTGTGTCACTGTATAAAGTCCTCTATGTAATGTCCTACTCATGTGCTGGTATTGCTATAAAAAGATTTTTCAGTCACCTCAACAATACAGATGGTGTGGCTTGCTTCTATAGGTCCAGGCTTCAGAAGGGTCCAGTGTAAACAGGTCATAGGCTAGTTCAAACAACCCCCCCAAAGGTGAGGGTCAACATTCCAGATGATTCTCCCACCCAGAAACCAGTTTAAGCTAGTCTATTTACATATTACAGTCAGTATCACTTTAGACATTTATTTCCTTAACATCGCTAGAGTATGCAATGTGCGATCTCTTCGGAGAATAAACTGGACAACTGCTGATGAATAGGGTATTAAAATGATACTAAACATGACACAGTTCCTGCAACCTGAACCTCAAATAACTCTAAAGTGTACATATAATCATAATATATAAACTAAATACTATCTGCTCATAAATCACTGTGGGATGGAACCAATATAAATATGAAATATATAAATAAATAAATGTTAAGAGTGTGCGTGCGTATTTTACCGTGTGATCGTGCCAAGCCACGTGTTACGTGGCATACTGATCGCAATCACACGGTAAAACAATATTAACTAATATACTTTCATTCATCCAATTATACAACTTCAACAAAATATATATGAATTAATAAATAATAATAATAATAATAATAGTAATAATTATTAACTGTCCTGAAAAGTAAACTCGAGGTTGTTCAATAAGGAGTCACTTTAACTCAATTCACCAGAACACAACGCAACTGAACAATTTATTCTAATTTTATATGTTTAATAAAATACATTTTTAAAAAAATAATAATAATGTATTTACAACGAGCTTCCTTTGCAGGGGAGCTGATGTTGCATCATCTATCTGGGTTTTGGTTCTATTTGGATCACACTGTCATGTAGGTGACCAATAATGTGTCATTTATTGCATTACAAATGCTGTTTACACTGTGTCTGTGTTATTAATATTGAAATGTGTCTTTAGGACACTACAGGTCCCTGACTAGCTCTGCAGCCACAGAGGATGATGGTGCTTGTAGTAATCCTGCTATATAAACCTGCTAGAAAAGGACAAAAGTATATTGGATATTAGTTTATCTTCCAAATGCCCCATCATTATGTCCCAAATTTACCTGAATACACATTGTCATTTGTTTGTATTAAAAAACACATCAATGTATGGAACAAAAGAACAGAAGTAACAGACAAAAAATATTTTGAATAATAATTTTCAAACTTGTTTATATTCTTTTTTAATTTTTTTAAAAATGTAAGGGAGGGGTGAGGTGGGGGGGGGGGTATCACCTGGACAATGGGGGCTGGAAGCTGTGCAGGGGAATCCAGGGTAGGGGATGTCACAGGGGGCACTTCCCATCTTGAGACCCAAATATCTTCTTGAAGTGTTAAAATAAAATGAACAAGTTCTATTCAATTAGCAAAGCTAACGCCATTATCCCAACATATACCTATTTGTGGCTGGATTGGTTATAAATAACTTGTATAAACATATTTAAATTATTAGCGCAGTGCGCCAATTTATATCATTGCAAATGTACTGATTTTGATACTGTATTATATTTGTGTATTGGGAATGTACTGTAGCCATGGTGGAGGAAATGTGTTTGTGTAAGAAAGGAGGAAAGGAAATCCTACATTACGTTAATTAATTCTTTTCATCTCAGACGTGACAAACACCTGCTTTGGTCTGAGGGCCCGGTAGGGGGTCGTTACCTGTGTACATGTCCTGTTAGAGGGACAGGAAACCTCCTAACAATATAGACAGTTAAATAGAGGAAATCAGGTTGGTGTGAAAGGTTTACTGTGTTAGATGCAAGATTATATCCTGATGTTAAATATCTAATGTGATGCGAGACATTTCGATGCCTTGGTGGATCAGGGGGCTGGGCTTCCCCCTGATAACGTGTGTGTAAATCTGTATAAAAGGAGGACTGTTTGACCATGTAATGTATCATCATACCATCTATAAGTTCTGGAAAGCTCACTAGTACCACAAACTGATGTGTGTAAGTGTCTTTATTAGGACTGTTTGAGTTAATAAAACATCACTTCTTCAAGCTCATGCTAATCTAATCTGTTATCCGGCTGTTCTGAGGTTTGGACCCAGCATCCAGTACCAACAATCTGCCCACTACCTGTAGCTCTGGCCAATGTGATAGGCCAGGGAACCATCCACAGCAACCATGATCTAAAGGAAGAGGTCAGGGGTACCAGCCCAGGTGCCCAGTGAGGGTACACTAGCACTGAAAGTTACCCAGAAAGTCTCGGTTTTAGGCACCAGTGTAGGAGCCTAGTGGTGGCAGCAGGCTCCTCCTACTGCGACATGAGGGGCGCTTTTGGAATTCAGGAAACAGAGCCAACATACCCGGCAGAAAATGAAGGAGGATACAAATGCAACACAAATATGTCACCTGGACCAACAAACAAACTGAAATATGCTGTTCTGTTTGAGATGGGGAGATCAAAATTAAAAAAACAAAACAAAAACAATAAGGTTATCTTAACACAAATAAGGTTGTCGTGAACATAGAGAACTTACAGTTATTTTAAGGCCTAAATCATATCTTCAGTGTAAATATGGTATATGGAATGAATCCATTGATAACATAGGTCTGCAAAAAAAAAAATTTTGGACAGCTGTTTTGGTTTAGTTGACAGATTCTTACGTTTTTTGGTGCGCTGAATCCAAAAATGACAGCCGTTTTGTCCTGGGACGTCCGGTTTTTGAACAAACTGGTGGTCAATTAAAAAAATCTCATAGATATATACAAAAATTGAGTACATACACTTGCGCTTCCGTTCATGCCCATAGATGATCATAAACCAAATGTTCTACTCATAATCAGAAGGTATTTCTCGCTTAGGACTCAATGATGTCATCATATGAAATGTGTACATGTATGGAAAAACACAAAAAACATACAAGGCCACATAGCGTATTATGTAAAGATATGATCTAATACTTCAAGTCCGCCACCAGAATGATAGTATGTGTCAAAGTCCTAAAATAGGTCGTTTCTCCTCACAGCACCACATTCGTGATATCTTCTCCTCAAAACCCCTCTCGGGGGTACCAATGTATCTCTGAGAACATTCTTTTCACCAACAACTAGACTTCTTGGAGGCCAATTTTTTTGCTTCCAGTGATTTTGACGGTCTCTACTGTCCCATAAACATAGAAAACAAGGGTATTTGGTGTACCCAGCCTGTTGTCACAGCAGCATACACAATACTTTTAAATCCCCACATACCAACCAGTTTTGGTTTTGATAACCCACTTTCTTGAGTACCAACTCCAAGTTCTCATAAGTCTCTTTCAAGTACACCGAATGAGCAACAGGAATGGATGCATAACGGCCACCATTGTGAAGTAAAACTGCTTTTAAGCTTCCTTTGGAAGAGTCAATGAAAAGCCTCCATTCAGAAGAATCATAGTGAATGTGGAACAGAGCCATCAACCCCTCTAAATCAGAGCAAAACACCAAATTGCCCTCATGAAAAAAGTAAGACAGAAACGGCCTGAGTCATTAAGGAGAGCAAAGCATAAATAAGGAGTAACACTTGCACCTGGGCAAAACCATGTTGCATTGGAGGGGGAGGTAAATTTAAAATGTGGGGACAGATTTATAGTTGGGGTAGGGCATGTCCTAGATCAACTCTAAATTTCAGTGTAGTAATAAAGCTATCAAGTATTTGTGTGCTACATGAAAAAACAGCCAGTATTTAACTTATGCGCAAAATAATAAACTAATTTGCACCCCTTGCATTGTAACATGGTTTGTCCCAGAGAACATTTTCCCATTTTTTGCCTTAACGACTCAGGCCCAAAATCTTTTTCCCGATGTCTGTACCAGGCAAAAGATGTACCTTTCATCAACAAATATTTGCTTTTACGTCTAGAACCAAGTAATTCAGCAGATTGCTTAGGTATATCTAGGTCTCTCACCAAATCATTGAGTTCCTCTTGCGAGAAAAGTTTTGGTTCATCAACTTCAACATTTGAAGAACTTGATCCACCTTCAGGCTGAGGTACAGTTCCATTCTCGTCAGGCCAATTGACTTCATCCAGGTTTGTAGGAGGGTCGGGCACAGGGACGTCTGGACCATGGGGAATGGGACGAATAGCAGAAGGAAGATTGGGATACGTGATGGTGCACTTCCACTTTGAATAGTAACCCTTCACATCACAGGAACAGAAATAACAATCATCACTATGATTCTTTTGCTCGTGTCACATCATAGGAATTCCAAATCGAAAAGCTTTTATCTTGCCTTTTGCCCAATTACGAAGATCTTCGACGCACCGCTTACATACTTTATGAGGAGCCCAAACTTTATCTTGGTCACTAAGTTTTAATTTAAAATAAACGAAATAAACTTTCTTAACAAAATCCGTAATATTCAACTGCTGCTTTTTCACCATGAACTCTCCACATATGAGACAGAAACTGTCAGACGAATTTACACACTTTCTTGGAGGCATTGCACTAATTTTGAACCACACAGACAATAGCAGGCTGACGACTAAAATGAAATAGAAGATTGTGGAGGAATCAGAGAACAAGTTAATACATGAAAGAACATGTTCGGGCAGGCCCTAGCAAGCACACTCAACAATGCAGTGATCACCATCAGGACCAATAAACATGTATTTTCATGTTTTTGGGAGCACTGGCAGTGAAAATAAATTTGTTTTTCCATGTTCAGTTTTCCCCCCCCCCCCCCCAAGTATGATGAATTTGAAATTTAGCGATTTCCAGCTACCTGTTTGACCAAGGCACATTTCGATTGTGAAAAAACCTGACGTCCCAGGAAAAAACGGTGGTCATTTTCGAATTCAGTGCACCAAAAAACATAAGAATCAGATAAAATTATGAAAACAGCTTTTTGGTTGCAGACCTGTGTAATTTGCGCTATTAAAGGGTAAAATGTGAAGTTAGAGAGTCTGTTTGGTATTAGGTGGAACTAGGTGATCCAGACCCCCAGACAGCAGAGACCTTTTCTCAACAGACTTTACCCGCACAACCAGTCCCCCTGTCCTACGATAAGCACAGGGCAACATGCTAAGGATCCAGATGGCAGCATTAGGCGACAATGTGACTGCAGCTGAGTGGGCACAGGTCACAGAGGCATGGCGCCAAGCGGGGACAGTACCAGCCATTCAGCCAAGGGTGGGAGTGCCCGCTAGAGGATCAGTACTGTCAGCTTTACCTTGCCTTAAATTTAAGGACACTATTGGAAATATTGATGAGCACCTACAGGTATTTGAAAGGAGCTGCAGGCTACATGCTGTACCCAGAGAGGAATGGGTTAAGCATTTGGTGCCCACATTGCAGTGGAGGCCTACCGTGGGGTGCCCTCGGAGGACTGTGCAGACTTTGATAAAGTAAAAATGACACTTCTTAAACTGTACACTTTTACGCCAGAGACATATCGTTAGACGTTCCGTGACCTTGCCAAGAACCTCCATGAGTCTGCCAGGAAGAGGGTGCGAGGAGCAGGTGCCAAGACCGTGGAGGAGGTAATAGACTTGATGTGCCAAGAGCAGTTTTACCGCCTGTGACAGCAGAGGTGACAGACTGGGTGCTGGACAGGAAGCCAGGTACCTTGGAAGCAGCTGCCCAGTTGGCAGATCAGTATGTGGCAGTGAGGCCACACTGGCAGAAGCGCCAAGCTAACAGTCAACCCCAATGGATCTGTACAAACAGGGGGACACCCCTCTTCTACTCACCCCCAAAAGCAAGTACTTAACCCTTCGGGTACCATTCGCCAGCCACCACCCCGCCCTGTGCCTGGGAGTTATCAGAGACCATTCGAGCCCAGGATGAAGAGGAAGAGCTACAGCTTCTGGAAAACTGGTCATTTAAGGATGAACAGTCCCACAGCCGCAGCACCCCAGACTCGTGCCCGTAATCCAAGTCCTAGGGCCCGGCTGACTTTCTAAATTGGCGAAGGTGAGCCAGTATCGATTGTTTCCACCCCTGCCAGTCCAACAGATTGTGGCATGTCTGAAGGTGACTCAGTGGAGAGGGTCACTTGTTTGTCCAAAAGACCCCCCAAAAACTTATGGAGAAACCTGCAGCCGGTCTAAGTGGGACCCCTGCAGGGAGACGAACTGAGAAATTCAGGGGCCTCAATCACTGTAGTGAGCCCCCATCTTATTGATCCTGTTGCAGTATTGCAGAGTCCCACTGCCAAAGTTAATGTGGCAGATGGAGTGGAGAAGGAAGTATCTGGACTGGGGAGATGACCAGGAGTTGTGAGATGTTACTATTATGGATAGCCTCCCAACCGATGTGATCTTGGGCAGCAATGTTGGGGGTGGAATGGTCTCAACTCTATTACCCGGAGCCAAGCTGCCAGACTACAAACTTCACAATCTACACCTGCACAACCCAGCCTAGAGAAAAGGACTATAGCTGCTAGACAACAGCCATCACCAGCAACCACAGCTTCAGCCAGGCCAGATGAACAGACTCAAGCTGCTATTTCTTCAGGAATCGGCCAGCTCTTTCCTTCTGGAAAGACTACGTCCCCTAGCAATGCAGACGATGTTGTCTCCGGCCTATGTGATCTTGTGGGGGTGCCCGTTAGTGCTTCTGCTCCTAGCAGTATACCAGCTCCATCAGTGTCAGGATTCCCAATATAAAAACCATTGAGAAAATACAAGTGGAAAAAAGTCGATTTTATTTAACACAGGTTACACAGGTAAGTGATGCAATAAATGGTAAGGCATGAAAAGGCAGCAGAGTATGGCTGTTATAGTAAGGAGATAACACACAGGATGCAGAAGTCTGCGGACTGATATACAGAAGATACTCGAAACTGGATGCGATCAACTGCGAGGCATTACCACTAGACAGTGGAGATGACACACAGGGTGCAATAGTCTGCGGACCGATACACAGGAAATTTTGTAGAAAAGATGTGATGGACTGTGAGGCGTTACCAATATACAGTGGAGAAGACACACAGGATGAAGACTGTGGGCATTGTCATAACAAAGCCGAGTCAGGGGTCACAGAAAAAGATGTCAAAATGGAGGGACAAGCAGAGGTCAAAACCAGGAAGTCAAACAAGGAAAACTCACAGGAGAATAAGCAGAGGACAAGGCAACCAATGAACTGGCCAGGATTGCTTGGGAAAGAAGTCTTTATAGGCCAGAAACAGGTGCTAAGCATCCTGGAGTAATGAGCTTAGCTCTGGCAGGTAGGAGAGCAACCAATGTACCACAGTGGTCCCTTTGGTGAAACAGGATAATTGCAGGTAGGATACATATAAATGCAAAAGTCTAACATAGTACTTGGACGACAGGAGCTGTAGGACACAAATCGTGACAAACAGTCCTGCAGAGTGTCCCGACTTAGACGATAGTGAGGGCCGCAGGAAATAGTTCAGGGCAGCTCAGCTCTCTGATCCCTCGCTGTAAGGCATGAGGCGCCATGCTGGCAGCAGCCTCACAGGGATGGAGGTGGGGAGTGTGACCTGGTGTAAAGGGTTGTTGTACAGAGTAGCTAAGGTAGATGGGGATAGATCAGTCCTGGAACAAGTTCAACTGGTGGTACCACGGGGCTTTCATGCGCAGCTAATACCCACAAAATCCCTTCCAGGGAAGAGACCAAACAATGAAGCACCTGACACAGAACTTTTTCTGTCCTGGAATGTCGAATGATGTCCGAGTCTACTGTGATACGTATCAGCTTGGATGCCCCAGTGCTTGTGTTCCCTTCATGTCCTTGCCAATAGTTAGGGAACTTTTCCAGCAAGTGGCTGTGGACATAGTAGGTCACTTGCCTGTGCCCAGTAGATCAGGGAAGAGATACATCCTCACTGTGGTGGATTACAATATAAGTTATCCTGAGGCTGTAGCTCTGTCCTTCTTAACTGCGGAAAAGCTAGCGAACACGCTGCTAAGAGTATTTAGTAGTGTAGGGCTCTCTAGTGAGATCTTAACCGATCAAGGGACACAGTTCCCCAGTGTCTTTGGGGACAATACGGAGTGCGGCAACTTCGTACTGCCCCCTACTGCCCCCAGACTAACGGACTGTGCGAGTGGTTCAATGGCACTCTGATGCACATGCTACTGGCATTTGTAACTTCAGAGGAGGGGACTGGGAATGCAACCTGCCACACCTCCTGTTTGCTAATCGTGAGGTGCTGCAGGAGTCTACCGCTTTCTTCCCCTTTGAACTACTATATGGCCGCAGAATCCGTGGACTTCTTGACCTGTTCCGGGAGTCTTGGGAAGGGGAGCTACCCACCCAGGATGTCTATGAGGTGGAGTATGTGTAAATGCTCAGAGATTGGTTAGAGAATCTTTTGGGGCTTGCGCAGGCTAACCTAGCGATAACACAGGTCAAACAAAAGACTCGGTATGATCAGGACTCGCGTACCAAAATATTTCAGATAGGGCAGAAGGTCCTTGTTCTGATGCCGACGCGCCAGAACAAGCTACAGGCTGCCTGGGCGGGACAGTACACGGTCTTAAAATGCCATCACTTGTGTGGTGTCATTTGATAGTAACGGTAGGTGGCAGGGAGCCTACAACATGAACATGTTGAAGCCATACCACTGAGTGTATGGAGATTGTAGTAGCTGTTACCGACTTAGGAACCAGGAAGTGACCCACTACCTGACCGTCTCACGTATGCCAGATGTGAAGGTGATGTAGAGGAAGTGGGCTGGGATGAGCAATTAAGTGCCCGCAAGAGGGAGCAGCTTGAGGCAGTGATGTGGCCCTTTGTGACTCAGTTCAGTAGGACACTCAGCCGGATTTCCTTGGTGATGCACCATGTGGACACTGGTGAGCATAGGCCAGCTAGGCAACCAACTTATCGGGTCTTACTAGAAGCCAAGGAGAGTATATACCATGAGGTGCAGGAGATGATTGAGCTAGTTGTGATCCTGTCACACTTAAGGGCACTGAGAACATCCCGAAAGGTTTCTCTGGTTGGTATTACCCTTCTAGAGGTTCGGAATCTAATGGAGAGGGAGGTGTTCACCAGTGATTCCTGCAAGGTAGTATGAAATTAGCAGCTCCCTAACTGCAGATGAACATCCTCACAGAGAGTCACGAGCGAACCTGGAGAGAGAACCTAGTATGCAGTGACTGGAGAAACAAGGAAGGCATGGTGGGGCATGGGAGCCCTAGATTCTGGATGGCTGAGAGGTGAGATGTTCTACAACTGTAGTTACTGTGGAAGTCCTGTGGAGCTGGAAAGCCCCAAGAATCAGGATGACCGAGAGGCGAAATGTTCTGTAACTTGTCTGTAGCGGAGAGAAGCACCAGATGGTCAAGCGCAAACTAATATCGAGACCTCCCGGCAGACAGTCAGGAAACAGCAAAGATGAATGAAGGAATAACACAGCACTGGCATATTGCAGAGTAGCGGAGAGATACTGGAGCCATATCCTGGGAGTAACTGCTCAGTAGGGGATACCAGAAGATCTAGCACCATTTGCCTGCAGGAGGTGCCTTTTTTAGTGGAGCAGGCCAGCTGATTGGCGAAACGGTTTGAATGGTGAAGATGCTGGGTCCGCGCATGAGCATAACCCGACAAGATGGCAACAGAACAGGAGAGCCGCGGCGTCTCTCCAGAGAGATTTTGCCGGCAATGAACAAATAAGTGACAGCGGGGGCACTCGTCGGTGATCAGCAGGTCTAAGTCATGACAGATCCAGCCATCACATAGTCCATGGGCATCTGCCATTGCATTGGTTCCCAAGAAGGACAAGACAACGCAGTTTTGCAAAGATTACCACTTTGTCTGACAACTATGCCCGAATTGACGTTCTGTTAGACGAGTTAGGTGGAACAAAGTATATTTCGATTTTTGATTTGAGCAAGAGGTATTGGCAGATACCACTGACCCAAGAGGATCAAAAACCGTCGGCGTTTATCACCCCATTTGTCCTGTCGGGATAAAGTATGAGTCAGCCACCTTTTAGCGTGTGGTTGATTACCTGCTGGAAAGGTGTAAAGGCTTTTCTCAGGCTTACTTGGATAACAGCGCCATTTTCAGTAAATCCTGGGAGTACCCTCTGAACCACATAGGGCAGGTGTTGGAGCAAATTCAGTGGGCAGGTCTGACCATCAGAGCAGACAAGTGTCAAATAGGGATGTCAAAGGTGCAGTACCTGGGTCATCGTGTGGGGAGAGGTAGGTTAAGCCAGAAAAAGCTAATGTAAAGGCAATCTGAGACACAAGTACTGGCCTTCTTATGGACTGCAGGGTACTACAGACGTTTCGTGCCAGACTTTAGTACTGTAGCGATGCCCCTGACAGATCTCACTAAGAACAAACTCCCCAAAGTAGTTGACTGGACACCCGCTTGTGAGCTGGCATTTCAGTTACTAACGGAAGCCCAGGTTTGTGCTCCTGTACTGTTGGCACCCAAATATGACAAGGACAAACTGATGCGTCACAGTGCAGGTGGAGCCAGATTGGCAAGAGCTCCCAGAGGCCTAAACTGCTGATCAATGATGTGGGGTAATCCACAATTGAAAATTCATGTTTGCCAATTGTTTGGGCAGTGAAGAAACTTCAACTTTATTTGTATAGATGACATTTTACCGTGGTCACTGACCATAATCCTTTAAAGTGACTACCACACACCTCAGGGGAAAATGACAGACTTTTGCGATGGAGCCTGGCACTTCAAGTTCATGACTTTCATATCATTCACAAGTAAGGAAAGGCCCACAGAAATGTGGATGGACTATCTCTGCAATAAGACCTGATTGCCTGGTTCATCTCTGGTAACCCCAAGAGATTGCGGGACTAGGGGCCAAATTGTTGGGACATGACCCAGTGGTTGCTCGTATGAACAAGAGGGGGAAGAAGTGTGGCTGGATCATGTAGAAATAATTTGTTGTTGAAATTTATTTCAATTAGTAGCAGAGGCGCCAATTCATATTATTGCACATGTACTGATTTTTGATACTATGTTATATTTTTGTATCAGAAATGTACTGATTTCTGATACAATAGGCAAGTGTTGGAGGAAATTTGATTTGTAACTTCTGAGATAGCATGTCATGACTGTTACAGCTAGCGACTATTGTCATAAACTTGCAGAATGGGAGATAGAGGTCTTCGCCTATAGCAGCCGCCTTTCCTGCAGAGCTAGACATGCTCACAGGTACTTGGATGCACAGGGTTTAACTCTAGCGTAGTGCAAACTTGTGAGCAACACTGCAGCAAGAAGGTAGGAGGCAGAATCTGGATGGTAGCGGTAGTCAGAAACAGACCGTGTCATGGGTACATAGCAGACAGGATGGTCAGAGACAGGCCATAAGTTTAGGGCTGGCAGCGAGCAGGGATATCCAATAACAGAACCGAGGGTCAGGGCAATAAGCATTCAGGCAGAGTCCAAAATTCAGGCCAGGGGTCACAACAGAAGATCAATCAGAATTCAGAAGAAGACACAGATATGGAGCAGGTCAGCAATCCTCACAGGAGTGAATGCTATAACCGGCAGGGAGGCTAAGCCTGCCCTACCTTAAATACACAAGTGATCCAATCAGTAGAGAGGAGGCACAGGCTACATAATCAGCCACAGAAGGCTGTTAATATATTAGGCATTTTGCGCATGCGCCTACTGCCCAACATGCCGGGACACGGCGCTGTCAGAAAAGAGCGTCCCAGACGTTGCCATGGTAACGGCTGGGATGGAGGGCAAGTGATGTCCCGGTTGTCATGGTGATGGCCGGGATGCAGCTTGGGAGAGCACAGTGAGACGCGACGGGTCGGGGCACCAATGATTTGGTTTTGTAACATTTCTAGATGAAATCCTCATTAAGGCTAATTAGATCTCTTCATGTGCAGTGGCCAACACTGGTTTAGCTGAAAACAAAGGAGGAGGTCATTACTTTTCTTTCCCTGGATGACTTTTGACCTGTGTGTTAGAACCTGTCTGATCAATGTAACCAGCAAAGTGATTTGGAAACTCAGAGATTGATGCCAATATTGTTAAGTTTTAAAATCACATTACCTGCAGTATTGGAGGTTGTGATGTTAAATAACTATTAAAGTAATTCTATCGTTTTCCAATAAGCATTGTTTAAGCGATTTCTTGTGTTTCCAAAGCACAAGATAATTTATTTAGCAGATGCAAAATTTAGCAGTTCAATACATAATTATAATACAGTACAGCATAGCCCATACATAATACATATTAAAGATATTACATTAAGGCAGGAAAGTATAAAAACCAAAATACATTACATCTTCCTTATAGGGTTCACCCAGGTTCAATGAATGCAGCCATGCTCTCATGTTTCCAGGATCAAAAGAGATAGAACAAAAGCCAGCATGCTTGTATATGCTTATATATACTTGTACAGATAACACTTAGTGAGGTCTTCATTGGTCCAGGGTTAATGATATTTCAGTTCCTTGCATGTTATAGGTCAGTTCATTTGATCCTTACAAAGGGTGAGGGGAAACTTTCCCCACCCTATTGTTCCCATGATTTGACTCTGAATGACCAGTTCAAACTGACGCACACAAAAGTAGTTTTGAGCATTAATCTCATATTGCTTGTATCTTGCGATCGATGCGATCGCTATTCCGTCCACACCAGGTTAATGCTGGTGAAATAAGCTTTAATGAGACCAAAATCTTTACCTTTTAAAACACCTGAATCATAAATATCACTAAAGTGTACATATAACCTTAATATATAAACTAAATAATAAACTAAATACTATCTGCTCATAAATCACTGTGGAATGGAACCAATATAAATATGAAATATATATATATATATAACTACATGTGAGAGTGTGAGTGTGCTTGCGTATTTTACCGCGTGATCACGCCATGCCACATGTTACGTGGCATACTGATCTCAATCACACGGTAAAACAATATTAACCAATATACTTTCGTTCATCCAATTATATAACTTCGACATAACTGATGTGAAATGTCAGACGTTTTGGGTCCAGCAAAGAGTTCAGGGGGTGGTGTTACCTCCTGTGACCTGCAGATGTGACCCAATCTTATCCATTATCCGTCTGTTCTAAGGTTTGGACCCAGCATCCAGTACCAATGCTCTGTCCACTATCTGCAGCTCTGGCCAGTGTGATAGGCCAGGGGACACCATCCACAGCAACTCTGATCTGAAGGCAAGAGGTCAGGAGTACCAGCCCAGGTGTACCAGTAAGAGGATACACCAGCAACAAGAGTCACCCAGATGGAAGCAGTCCTAGGTGTCAGTGAAGGAGCCTAGTTGTGGCAGCAGCAAAAGCCCCTCTTACTGCTGCTAGAGGGCACAGTTGGGATAAAGATTAGGAGACTGCGGCAAGGTAAGCCCAGCTGATCCCCAGCAACACACGGACAGGGTGGCATAGGAGGTCCATCCTGACACACAAGAGTATAGAGTATACACAGTAAGGGGTATAGGAAGGGTATAGAGTATACCAAGTAAGGGGTATAGGAAGGTGTGACAGGATGGAACTCTTATGCCAACCTGTTGTGATGCTGGGGACTGGCTGGACTTGCCTTGTCACCATCCCCTTTTCTTTATCCTAAATTGTGCCCCTTTAAACGCAGTAGGAGGATCTTCTGCTGCCAGCACTAGGCTTCTTCCCTGCGCTAAGTACCGCTTACTTCAGGGTAACTCTTGCTCTTGCTGATGGTGTATCCTCTTGCTGGGCATCTGACCTTTTCCTTCAGATCAGTGTTACTGTGGATGGTTCCCCCTGGCCTATCACACTGGCCAGGGTAGCAGGAAGAGCTTTGATATTAGATGCTGGGTCCTAGCCTCAGAACAGGCGGGTGATAGAATAGATTGGTCTAATCTATAGGCACAGGAATTACAGCAAGTATGTAGACATCAAAGCAGGATCTTGAAGCAGTGATGATTTATTAGCTCATGTCCTAATAAATTACACACTAGTTTGAGGTACTAGTGATCTTACAAAAGTTACAGATGGAATAATACATTACATGGAAAAACAGGGCTCTTTTGATACAGTTTTGCAGCCCTACCCTGGCAGGAGGTAGAGCTGTGATGACTCTTTAGCCTTCTGTTATTTTATATTTCGCATTTTAAAAAAAATAAATAGTTTTAATGTTTTGAAATAAAAGTTATTTTTTTAAATCTGTGCAGTGATTGATCTCTAGTGGATTAAGCTACTAATCCCTCTTAGTAGGTATCACAGTTACAGACCTAGGATTGCACCCTAGAAAAGTACTTTTTCCTCTTCTTTTTTCTATAATGACTAAGTTAATTTACTACTTTGTTAAATGGCCTTAATTTAAGTGTACACAAATAATGTTCACTTAAGGGCTTGGAATAAACAGATTATTAATTATTAGTGCAGGTTTTTTTTATCCTTTTCAAACTATAGATATACCACCTCCCGGCACCAGAGCACATTTCAAGATGGACCCGGCCGCAGAAGGGTTTAGAGTATAGAGAGTAAGGGGTATAGAAATGGTTTAGAGCGGCGGTTCCCAAAGTGTGCGCCGCGGCACCCCTGTCACTGGGGGCCAGCCATAAAAAAAAGAAAGAACACAAACTTACCAATCCGCGCGGTACCGGGACCCAGCTGCCTCCTCTCTCCCGCAGGAGTCACTGACGTCGATATTCAGTGAAAGCTGCGGGAGAGAGGTGGATGCTGGGTCCCGGCGCCGCGCGGATTGGTAAGTTTGTGTTCTTTCTTTTTTTTATGGCTGGCACGGGGCAGAGTGAGAGGATCGTTACAGCGGAGGGTTACAGCCTGACAACGGGGCAGTAGAGGGGGACAGCGGGGCAGCAGAGGGGGACAGAGGGGCAGCAGAGGGGGACAGCGTAGAGCAGAGGGGGACAGCGGGAAGCAGAGGGGGACGGCGTGACAGAGAGCAGCAGAGGGGGACAGCGTGACAGCAGAGGGGGACAGCGGGCAGAAGAGGGGGACAGCGTGACAGCAGAGGGGGACAGCGTGACAGCAGAGGGTGACAGAGGGCAGCAGAGGGCAGCAGAGGGGGGCAGCGTGACAGACGGCTGCAGAGGGGGGCAGCGTGACAGACGGCTGCAGAGGGGGGCAGCGTGACAGACGGCTGCAGAGGGGGGCAGCGTGACAGAGGACAACAGAGGGGGGCAGCGTGACAGAGGACAGCAGAGGGGGCAGCGTGACAGAGGACAGCAGAGGGGGCAGCGTGACAGAGGACAGCAGAGGGGGCAGCGTGACAGAGGACAGCAGAGGGGGCAGCGTGACAGAGGGCTGCAGAGGGGGCAGCGTGACAGAGGGCTGCAGAGGGGGCAGCGTGCTTGGGGGCAGAGTATCTGGATGCAGAGGGGGCATTTTTGCATACAATTAAATAAGTATTTCTGTCCTGACCTAAATACTTATTACAGCAGAGGGGGACAGCGTGGCAGCAGAGGAGGATAGCGGGGCAGCATAGGGGGACAGCGGGCAGCAGAGGGGGACAGAGGGCAGCAGAGGGGGACAGAGGGCAGCAGAGGGGGACAGCCGGCAGCAGAGGGGGACAGCCGGCAGCAGAGGGGGACAGAGGGCAGCAGAGGGGGGCAGCGTGACAGAGGGCAGCAGAGGGGGGCAGTGTGACAGAGGGCAGCAGAGGAGGCAGCGTGACAGAGGGCTGCAGAGGGGGCAGTGTGACAGAGGGCTGCAGAGGGGGAAGCGTGACAGAGGGCTGCAGAGTATCTGGATGCAGAGGGGGCATTTTTGCATACAATTAAATAAGTATTTCTGTCCTGACCTAAATACTTATTACTTATTACAGCAGAGGGGGACAGCGTGACAGCAGAGGGCGACAGCGTGACAGCAGAGGGGGACAGCGTGACAGCAGAGGGGGAAAGTGGGCAGCAGAGGGGGACAGTGGGGCAGCAGAGGGGGACAGAGGGGCAACAGAGGGGGACAGCGGGCAGCAGAGGGGGACAGAGGGCATCAGAGGGGGACAGCAGGCAGCAGAGGGGGACAGCGTGACAGAGGGCAGCAGAGGGGGACAGAGGGCAGCAGAGGGGGACAGCGTGACAGCAGAGGGGGACAGCATGACAGCAGAGGGGGACAGCGGGAAGCAGAGGGGGACAGCGGGCAGCAGAGGGGGACTGCGAGACAGAGGGCAGCAGAGGGGGACAGCATGACAGCAGAGGGGGACAGCATGACAGCAGAGGGGGAACGCGGGCAGCAGAGGGGGACAGCGGGGCAGCAGAGGGGGACAGCGTGACAGAGGGAAGCAGAGGGGGACAGAGGGCAGCAGAGGGGGACAGCGTGACAGCAGAGAAGGACAGCATGACAGCAGAGGGGGACAGAGGGCAGCAGAGGGGGACAGCGTGACAGCAGAGGGGGACAGCGGGCAGCAGAGGGGGACAGCGTGACAGCAGAGAGGGACAGCGTGACAGCAGAGGGGGAAAGCGTGACAGCAGAGGGGGAAAGCGTGACAGCAGAGGGGGACAGAGGGCAGCAGAGGGGGACAGTGGGGCAGCAAAGGGAGACAGCGGGCAGCAGAGGAGGACAAAGGGCAGCAGAGGGGGACAGCAGGCAGCAGAGGGGGATAGCGTGACAGAGGGCAGCAGAGGGGGACAGAGGGCAGCAGAGGGGGACAGTGGGGCAGCAAAGGGAGACAGCGGGCAGCAGAGGAGGACAAAGGGCAGCAGAGGGGGACAGCAGGCAGCAGAGGGGGATGGCGTGACAGAGGGCAGCAGAGGGGGACAGAGGGCAGCAGAGGGGGACAGCGTGACAGCAGAGGGGGACAGCATGACAGCAGAGGGGGACAGAGGGCAGCAGAGGGGGACAGAGGGCAGCAGAGGGGGACAGCGTGACAGCAGAGGGGGACAGCGTGACAGCAGAGAGGGACAGCGTGACAGCAGAGAGGGACAGCGTGACAGCAGAGAGGGACAGCGTGACAGCAGAGGGGGACAGTGGGGCAGCAGAGGGAGACAGCGGGCAGCAGAGGGGGACAGTGGGGCAGCAGAGGGGGACAGCGGGCAGCAGAGGGGGCAGTGGGCAGCAGAGGGGGACAGCAGGCAGCAGAGGGGGGCAGCAGGCAGCAGAGGGCAGCAGAGGGGGACAGCGTGACAGCAGAGGGGGACAGAGGGGGACAGCGTGACAGCAGAGGGGGACAGCGTGACAGCAGAGGGGGACAGCGTGACAGCAGAGGGGGACAGCGTGACAGCAGAGGGGGACAGCGTGACAGCAGAGAGGGAACGCGTGACAGCAGAGGGGGACAGCGTGACAGCAGAGGGGGACAGCGGGGCAGCAGAGGGGGACAGAGTGACAGAGGGCAGCAGAGGGGGACAGCGGGGCAGCAGAGGGGGACAGAGTGACAGAGGGCAGCAGAGGGGGACAGCGTGACAGCAGAGGGGGACAGAGTGACAGCGGGCAGCAGAGGGGGGCAGCAGAGGGGGACAGCGTGACAGCATAGGGGGACAGAGGACAGCATAGGGGGACAGCGGGCTGCAGAGGGCAGCAGAGGGAGGCAGCGTGACAGAGGGCTGCAGAGGGGGCAGCGTGACAGAGGGCAGCAGAGGGGGACAGCGTGACAGCAGAGAGGGACAGCGTGACAGCAGAGAGGGACAGCGTGACAGCAGAGGGGGAAAGCGTGACAGCAGAGGGGGACAGTGGGGCAGCAGAGGGGGACAGCGGGCAGCAGAGGGGGACAGTGGGGCAGCAGAGAGGGACAGCGGGCAGCAGAGGGGGACAGTGGGCAGCAGAGGGGGACAGCAGGCAGCAGAGGGGGACGGTGTGACAAAGGGCAGCAGAGGGGGACAGCGTGACAGCAGAGGGGGACAGAGGGGGGCAGCGTGACAGCAGAGGGGGACAGCGGGCAGCAGAGGGGGACAGCGTGACAGCAGAGGGGGACAGCGTGACAGCAGAGGGGGACAGCGTGACAGCAGAGGGGGAACGCGTGACAGCAGAGGGGGACAGCGGGGCAGCAGAGGGGGACAGCGGGGCAGAGGGGGACAGAGTGACAGAGGGCAGCAGAGGGGGACAGCGTGACAGCAGAGGGGGACAGAGTGACAGAGGGCAGCAGAGGGGGACAGAGGGCAGCAGAGGGGGACAGCGTGACAGCAGAGGGGGACAGCATGACAGCAGAGGGGGACAGAGGGCAGCAGAGGGGGACAGCGTGACAGCAGAGGGGGACAGCGGGCAGCAGAGGGGGACAGTGGGGCAGCAGAGGGGGACAGCGGGCAGCAGAGGGGGGCAGTGGGCAGCAGAGGGGGACAGCAGGCAGCAGAGGGGGGCAGCAGGCAGCAGAGGGCAGCAGAGGGGGACAGCGTGACAGCAGAGGGGGACAGAGGGGGACAGCGTGACAGCAGAGGGGGACAGCGTGACAGCAGAGGGGGACAGCGTGACAGCAGAGAGGGAACGCGTGACAGCAGAGGGGGACAGCGTGACAGCAGAGGGGGACAGCGGGGCAGCAGAGGGGGACAGAGTGACAGAGGGCAGCAGAGGGGGACAGCGGGGCAGCAGAGGGGGACAGAGTGACAGAGGGCAGCAGAGGGGGACAGCGTGACAGCAGAGGGGGACAGAGTGACAGCGGGCAGCAGAGGGGGACAGCGGGCAGCAGAGGGGGACAGCGTGACAGCATAGGGGGACAGAGGACAGCATAGGGGGACAGCGGGCTGCAGAGGGCAGCAGAGGGAGGCAGCGTGACAGAGGGCTGCAGAGGGGGCAGCGTGACAGAGGGCAGCAGAGGGGGACAGCGTGACAGCAGAGAGGGACAGCGTGACAGCAGAGAGGGACAGCGTGACAGCAGAGGGGGAAAGTGTGACAGCAGAGGGGGACAGTGGGGCAGCAGAGGGGGACAGCGGGCAGCAGAGGGGGACAGTGGGGCAGCAGAGGGGGACAGCGGGCAGCAGAGGGGGACAGTGGGCAGCAGAGGGGGACAGCAGGCAGCAGAGGGGGACGGTGTGACAAAGGGCAGCAGAGGGGGACAGCGTGACAGCAGAGGGGGACAGAGGGAGACAGCGTGACAGCAGAGGGGGACAGCGGGCAGCAGAGGGGGACAGCGTGACAGCAGAGGGGGACAGCGTGACAGCAGAGGGGGACAGCGTGACAGCAGAGGGGGAACGCGTGACAGCAGAGGGGGACAGCGGGGCAGCAGAGGGGGACAGCGGGGCAGAGGGGGACAGAGTGACAGAGGGCAGCAGAGGGGGACAGCGTGACAGCAGAGGGGGACAGAGTGACAGAGGGCAGCAGAGGGGGACAGAGGGCAGCAGAGCGGGACAGCGTGACAGCAGAGGGGGACAGCATGACAGCAGAGGGGGACAGAGGGCAGCAGAGGGGGACAGCGTGACAGCAGAGGGGGACAGCGGGCAGCAGAGGGGGACAGCGTGACTGCAGAGAGGGACAGCATGACAGCAGAGGGGGAAAGCGTGACAGCAGAGGGGGAAAGCGTGACAGCAGAGGGGGACAGAGGGCAGCAGAGGGGGACAGTGGGGCAGCAAAGGGAGACAGCGGGCAGCAGAGGAGGACAAAGGGCAGCAGAGGGGGACAGCAGGCAGCAGAGGGGGAAAGCCGGCAGCAGAGGGGGACAGAGGGCAGCAGAGGGGGGCAGCGTGACAGAGGGCAGCAGAGGGGGGCAGTGTGACAGAGGGCAGCAGAGGAGGCAGCGTGACAGAGGGCTGCAGAGGGGGCAGTGTGACAGAGGGCTGCAGAGGGGGAAGCGTGACAGAGGGCTGCAGAGTATCTGGATGCAGAGGGGGCATTTTTGCATACAATTAAATAAGTATTTCTGTCCTGACCTAAATACTTATTACTTATTACAGCAGAGGGGGACAGCGTGACAGCAGAGGGCGACAGCGTGACAGCAGAGGGGGACAGCGTGACAGCAGAGGGGGAAAGTGGGCAGCAGAGGGGGACAGTGGGGCAGCAGAGGGGGACAGTGGGGCAGCAGAGGGGGACAGCGGGCAGCAGAGGGGGACAGAGGGCATCAGAGGGGGACAGCAGGCAGCAGAGGGGGACAGCGTGACAGAGGGCAGCAGAGGGGGACAGAGGGCAGCAGAGGGGGACAGCGTGACAGCAGAGGGGGACAGCATGACAGCAGAGGGGGACAGCGGGAAGCAGAGGGGGACAGCGGGCAGCAGAGGGGGACTGCGAGACAGAGGGCAGCAGAGGGGGACAGCATGACAGCAGAGGGGGACAGCATGACAGCAGAGGGGGAACGCGGGCAGCAGAGGGGGACAGCGGGGCAGCAGAGGGGGACAGCGTGACAGAGGGAAGCAGAGGGGGACAGAGGGCAGCAGAGGGGGACAGCGTGACAGCAGAGAAGGACAGCATGACAGCAGAGGGGGACAGAGGGCAGCAGAGGGGGACAGAGGGCAGCAGAGGGGGACAGCGTGACAGCAGAGGGGGACAGCGGGCAGCAGAGGGGGACAGCGTGACAGCAGAGGGGGAAAGCGTGACAGCAGAGGGGGAAAGCGTGACAGCAGAGGGGGACAGAGGGCAGCAGAGGGGGACAGTGGGGCAGCAAAGGGAGACAGCGGGCAGCAGAGGAGGACAAAGGGCAGCAGAGGGGGACAAAGGGCAGCAGAGGGGGATAGCGTGACAGAGGGCAGCAGAGGGGGACAGAGGGCAGCAGAGGGGGACAGTGGGGCAGCAAAGGGAGACAGCGGGCAGCAGAGGAGGACAAAGGGCAGCAGAGGGGGACAGCAGGCAGCAGAGGGGGATGGCGTGACAGAGGGCAGCAGAGGGGGACAGAGGGCAGCAGAGGGGGACAGCGTGACAGCAGAGGGGGACAGCATGACAGCAGAGGGGGACAGAGGGCAGCAGAGGGGGACAGAGGGCAGCAGAGGGGGACAGCGTGACAGCAGAGGGGGACAGCGTGACAGCAGAGAGGGACAGCGTGACAGCAGAGAGGGACAGCGTGACAGCAGAGGGGGACAGTGGGGCAGCAGAGGGAGACAGCGGGCAGCAGAGGGGGACAGTGGGGCAGCAGAGGGGGACAGCGGGCAGCAGAGGGGGCAGTGGGCAGCAGAGGGGGACAGCAGGCAGCAGAGGGGGGCAGCAGGCAGCAGAGGGCAGCAGAGGGGGACAGCGTGACAGCAGAGGGGGACAGAGGGGGACAGCGTGACAGCAGAGGGGGACAGCGTGACAGCAGAGGGGGACAGCGTGACAGCAGAGAGGGAACGCGTGACAGCAGAGGGGGACAGCGTGACAGCAGAGGGGGACAGCGGGGCAGCAGAGGGGGACAGAGTGACAGAGGGCAGCAGAGGGGGACAGCGGGGCAGCAGAGGGGGACAGAGTGACAGAGGGCAGCAGAGGGGGACAGCGTGACAGCAGAGGGGGACAGAGTGACAGCGGGCAGCAGAGGGGGACAGCGGGCAGCAGAGGGGGACAGCGTGACAGCATAGGGGGACAGAGGACAGCATAGGGGGACAGCGGGCTGCAGAGGGCAGCAGAGGGAGGCAGCGTGACAGAGGGCTGCAGAGGGGGCAGCGTGACAGAGGGCAGCAGAGGGGGACAGCGTGACAGCAGAGAGGGACAGCGTGACAGCAGAGAGGGACAGCGTGACAGCAGAGAGGGACAGCGTGACAGCAGAGAGGGACAGCGTGACAGCAGAGGGGGAAAGTGTGACAGCAGAGGGGGACAGTGGGGCAGCAGAGGGGGACAGCGGGCAGCAGAGGGGGACAGTGGGGCAGCAGAGGGGGACAGCGGGCAGCAGAGGGGGACAGTGGGCAGCAGAGGGGGACAGCAGGCAGCAGAGGGGGACGGTGTGACAAAGGGCAGCAGAGGGGGACAGCGTGACAGCAGAGGGGGACAGAGGGGGACAGCGTGACAGCAGAGGGGGACAGCGGGCAGCAGAGGGGGACAGCGTGACAGCAGAGGGGGACAGCGTGACAGCAGAGGGGGAACGCGTGACAGCAGAGGGGGACAGCGGGGCAGCAGAGGGGGACAGCGGGGCAGAGGGGGACAGAGTGACAGAGGGCAGCAGAGGGGGACAGCGTGACAGCAGAGGGGGACAGAGTGACAGAGGGCAGCAGAGGGGGACAGAGGGCAGCAGAGGGGGACAGCGTGACAGCAGAGGGGGACAGCATGACAGCAGAGGGGGACAGAGGGCAGCAGAGGGGGACAGCGTGACAGCAGAGGGGGACAGCGGGCAGCAGAGGGGGACAGCGTGACAGCAGAGAGGGACAGCATGACAGCAGAGGGGGAAAGCGTGACAGCAGAGGGGGAAAGCGTGACAGCAGAGGGGGACAGAGGGCAGCAGAGGGGGACAGTGGGGCAGCAAAGGGAGACAGCGGGCAGCAGAGGAGGACAAAGGGCAGCAGAGGGGGACAGCAGGCAGCAGAGGGGGATGGCGTGACAGAGGGCAGCAGAGGGGGACAGAGGGCAGCAGAGGGGGACAGTGGGGCAGCAGAGGGAGACAGCGGGCAGCAGAGGAGGACAAAGGGCAGCAGAGGGGGACAGCAGGCAGCAGAGGGGGATGGCGTGACAGAGGGCAGCAGAGGGGGACAGAGGGCAGCAGAGGTGGAGAGCGTGACAGCAGAGGGGGACAGCATGACAGCAGAGGGGGACAGAGGGCAGCAGAGGGGGACAGAGGGCAGCAGAGGGGGACAGTGTGACAGCAGAGGGGGACAGCGTGACAGCAGAGAGGGACAGCGTGACAGCAGAGGGGGAAAGCGTGACAGCAGAGGGGGACAGTGGGGCAGCAGAGGGGGACAGCGGGCAGCAGAGGGGGACAGTGGGGCAGCAGAGGGGGACAGCGGGCAGTAGAGGGGGGCAGTGGGCAGCAGAGGGGGACAGCAGGCAGCAGAGGGGGACAGCAGGCAGCAGAGGGGGACAGAGGGGGACAGCGTGACAGCAGAGGGGGGCAGCGTGACAGCAGAGGGGGACAGCGTGACAGCAGAGGGGGACAGCGTGACAGCAGAGGGGGACAGCGTGACAGCAGAGGGGGACAGCGGGGCAGCAGAGGGGGACAGAGTGACAGAGGGCAGCAGAGGGGGACAGCGGGGCAGCAGAGGGGGACAGAGTGACAGAGGGCAGCAGAGGGGGACAGCGTGACAGCAGAGGGGGACAGAGTGACAGCGGGCAGCAGAGGGGGACAGCGGGCAGCAGAGGGGGACAGCGTGACAGCATAGGGGGACAGAGGACAGCATAGGGGGACAGCGGGCTGCAGAGGGCAGCAGAGGGAGGCAGCGTGACAGAGGGCTGCAGAGGGGGCAGCGTGACAGAGGGCAGCAGAGGGGGACAGCGTGACAGCAGAGAGGGACAGCGTGACAGCAGAGAGGGACAGCGTGACAGCAGAGGGGGAAAGCGTGACAGCAGAGGGGGACAGTGGGGCAGCAGAGGGGGACAGCGGGCAGCAGAGGGGGACAGTGGGGCAGCAGAGGGGGACAGCGGGCAGCAGAGTGGGACAGTGGGCAACAGAGGGGGACAGCAGGCAGCAGAGGGGGACGGTGTGACAAAGGGCAGCAGAGGGGGACAGCGTGACAGCAGAGGGGGACAGAGGGGGACAGCGTGACAGCAGAGGGGGACAGCGGGCAGCAGAGGGGGACAGCGTGACAGCAGAGGGGGACAGCGTGACAGCAGAGGGGGACAGCGTGACAGCAGAGGGGGAACGCGTGACAGCAGAGGGGGACAGCGGGGCAGCAGAGGGGGACAGCGGGGCAGCAGAGGGGGACAGAGTGACAGAGGGCAGCAGAGGGGGACAGCGTGACAGCAGAGGGGGACAGAGTGACAGAGGGCAGCAGAGGGGGACAGAGGGCAGCAGAGGGGGACAGCGGGCAGCAGAGGGGGACAGCGGGCAGCAGAGGGGGACAGCGTGACAGCATAGGGGGACAGAGGACAGCATAGGGGGACAGCGGGCTGCAGAGGGCAGCAGAGGGAGGCAGCGTGACAGAGGGCTGCAGAGGGGGGCAGCGTGACAGGGGGCAGCGTGACAGGGGGCAGCAGAGGGGGCAGCGTGACAGAGGGCAGCAGAGGGGGGCAGCGTGACAGAGGGCTACAGAGGGGGGCAGCGTGACAGAGGGCTGCAGAGGGGGGCAGCATGACAGAGGAAAGCAGAGGGGGCAGCGTGACAGAGGGCAGCAGAGGGGGCAGCGTGACAGAGGGCAGCAGAGGGGGCAGCGTGACAGAGGGCAGCAGAGGGGGCAGCGTGACAGAGGGCTACAGAGGGGGGCAGCGTGACAGAGGGCTACAGAGGGGGGCAGCGTGACAGAGGGCTGCAGAGGGGGCAGCGTGACAGAGGGCTGCAGAGGGGGCAGCGTGACAGAGGGCTGCAGAGGGGGCAGCGTGACAGAGGGCAGCAGAGGGGGACAGCGTGACAGCAGAGGGTGACAGAGGGCAGCAGAGGGCAGCAGAGGGGGGCAGCGTGACAGAGGGCAGCAGAGGGGGGCAGCGTGACAGACGGCTGCAGAGGGGGGCAGCGTGACAGAGGACAACAGAGGGGGGCAGCGTGACAGAGGACAGCAGAGGGGGCAGCGTGACAGAGGACAGCAGAGGGGGCAGCGTGACAGAGGGCTGCAGAGGGGGCAGCGTGACAGAGGGCTGCAGAGGGGGCAGCGTGACAAAGGGCTGCAGAGGGGGCATTTTTGCATACAATTAAATAAGTATTTCTGTCCTGGCCTAAATACTTATTACAATTTTTTGACCCAACTACTTCTAAAACAGGACTGCTCAGTAATTATTTTGGAGGGGTGCCTTGAAAAAATTTGGAGACTCTAAGGGTGCCACGAACTGCAAAAGTTTGGGAGACACTGGTTTAGAGTGTACACAGCAAGGGATATATAGAGACTGTAGAGTAAGGAATATAAAGTATACAGTGTAAGGGGTATAGAAAGGGTATAGAGTATGCAGTGTAAGGGGTATAGAGTATACAGTGTAAGGGGTATAGAGTATACAGTGTAAGGGGTATAGGAAGGGTTTAGAGTATACAGTGTAAGGGGTATAGGAAGGGTTTAGAGTGTAGAAAGTAAGGGATATAGGAAGGGTATAGAGTATACAGTGTAAGGGGTATATGAAGGGTATAGAGTATACAGTGTAAGGGGTATAGAGTATACAGTGTAAGGGGTATAGGAAGGGTATAGAGTATACAGTGTAAGGGGTATATGAAGGGTATAGAGTATACAGTGTAAGGGGTATAGAGTATACAGTGTAAGGGGTATAGGAAGGGTATAGAGTATACAGTGTAAGGGGTATAGAGTATACAGTGTAAGGGGTATAGGAAGGGTATAGAGTATACAGTGTAAGGGGTATAGGAAGGGTATAGAGTATACAGTGTAAGGGGTATATGAAGGGTATAGAGTATACAGTGTAAGGGGTATAGAGTATACAGTGTAAGGGGTATATGAAGGGTATAGAGTATACAGTGTAAGGGGTATAGGAAGGGTATAGAGTATACAGTGTAAGGGGTATAGAGTATACAGTGTAAGGGGTATAGAGTATACAGTGTAAGGGGTATAGGAAGGGTATAGAGTATACAGTGTAAGGGGTATAGGAAGGGTTTAGAGTGTAGAAAGTAAGGGATATAGAGTCATTAAGGAAAATAAAGCAAAAAAAAAAAGGAGTAACTTTGCACCTGAGCAAAACCATATTGCATTGGAGGGGGAGGTAAATTTACAATGTGGGACAGATTTATAGTTGGGGTAGGGCATGTCCTAGATCAACTTTAAATTTCAGTGTAAAAATAAAGCCAGTATTTAACGTATGTGCAAAATAATAAACTAATTTGCACCCCTCGCATGTCCCGGAGAACATTTACTCCTTTTTTTGCCTTACTTCCTTAATGACTCAGGCCCATAGAGTGTAAAGGGTATAGGAAAAATAACGAATATACAGAGTAAGGGGTACAGAGCAGCGGTTCTTAAGCTTTTTAGTCCCACACCTCCCCTGAAAGTAAACTTAAAATTCACACCTCCCCTCCTTATACGAAAGGAATTAATAATGGAAAAATTACGTAATTGACAGGGAGATTTCATTTTAACATCCTCAGATACATAGAAATAGTAAAGAAAAGTTTTTTCTTCAGGAACTCTTTGTGTTTCAGTAAGATTATGAAGTCACTTAAAGTCCTCAGTGACATTTATTGAGATACTTATTGCTGCTTCTGACCAATGAGACCACAAATTCAGGGTACAATCGTAGACAAAGCAGCCGCACGTCATGCCTGGAATCCAACCAATTTCTTGCCTGTGTTTTCACAGACATCAACGTTGAGAATCCTGATTCACAAACTATGTTGTTGGAAATGGAATCAAGATGGAAAGGGCCTTTTTTGCCAAAACTGGGTATTCCTCTATTTGTGAGCACCAAAATTCACCAATATCTTGACTGAATAAACTTTATTTCAGCAAAACCTTGCCCTGTAAATCAATGAGGTCATCTATCCTTATGCCAGCATCATCCATTGAGTCCAAGTTAAAGGTGAATGGGTTTCAAATCCACTGATCATTTTTCAATTCTTCTAGAACAAAACATTTATCAAATGTGTCTATGATATTTTCCGCATGCCTTACCACATCACTTTGTATCCAACCTGGGACGCTCTCTCCTGAAAGAACATTTTCCAAAATAAAAAAATGTGCATAATTGTATTTCTCCACGCGCCTCTTCCAGAGAGCAGGCTTTTGTTGGAAAGCAGGGATTTTCTCATCCAGAACAGTTAATTCTGACCCTTGAAATTAAATGCTGAAGTTATTCAAATGTGAAGATATATCTGCAAGATAGGCCAATGACAAAATTAAATCTTGGGCTTCAAACTCTTCACACAGCGGGTTTTTGTTTTCTCTCAAAAATTCATCAATTTCCATTCTAAGTTCCATAACCCGAGTGAAGACAGCGTTCTTCTGTGTGGTACAGCAACACTTTGTGAGCAGCTACAACTTCTTGACAGAATACCTTGAAGAGTCTGTGGTTCGGAGCTTGAAACACTGCGTGAACAGTGGTATCCATGGCTGATTTAAGTTTTGTGACTAAGTGTTTTTGATAGTAAGAGATGATTTAGAAAACAATGGATTACCTTAACATGTAACTCCCCTTCCCCTACCGTATCCTTTTCAAACTTCTTACCCTCACCTACAAGGCCCTCTCCCACTCTACTGCCCCCTATATCTCCAACCTTCTCTCCATCCACACTCCCGCCCGGTCCCTGCGTTCGGCCAAGGACCGTCGCCTCTCGTCCACTCTGATCACCTCATCCCACTGTAGAATTCAAGACTTCTCCCGAGCTGCCCCCCTCCACTGGAATGACCTCCCACGCTCCATCTGTTTGTCCCCTAACTTGTGCTCCTTCAAACGGGCACTCAAAACCCATCTCTTCCTTAAAGCCTACCAGCCTTCCACCTAACCCTCTCTCCATGCTCGCTCGCTCCCATCCCCTTGCTCCTCCTCTGTTGGGGTGCACGCTTGCTCCCCGCCCTCTGACTCCCTTTGTGCCGGCTGTCTGTTTCCCCTCCCTTTAGGATGTAAGCTCTTTTGAGCAGGGCCCTTCTCCCTCCTGTCTCTCTACCTTCTCTTCTGCTCCTACTCCATTACATCTGCTTTGCCTGGAGCCTCTGAAGTTTTGGTACTAGTTGTTTATTGTTCTGTACTGTTATTCCCTGTACTGTCCATTGTTTGTAATGTGTTCGGCGCTACGGAAACCTTGTGGCGCCTTATAAATAAATAATAATAATAATAATAATAATAATAACAACAACATGTGGAGCCTCACATTGCACCAGTAGTTATGAAACCCAATTTTAACTTTCCAGTCCAACTAAATTTTTGAAAAGATCATCAATTAGCCGGTAAACATCAAGAGGTTTTGTGATACCCAACAGAGGTTCACAGAAGAAAAGTCCTCCCATGCACAAGTTGGTGGCATATCTCATAAAGGCCAGTGTCACACACCAGACTCTCAGGTTCTGCCACTTACCTCTTCATTGCCTTTCCAAGTTTTCCCTACGGTCCTCAGGCTTTGCTGGTTTCAGACCTCTCTGCAAAATACTGTCCAGTCTGTCTCAACTCCAAAGATTCCTCCAGAATCAGAGTATGGGCGTGGCCATCTTGGATTCAGTCACGATTCCTCTCAGCCAATCAGGTGATAACAGCCTCCATTTCAATTTCCCTCCAAAACCAGCCCATGGGAGCTGCCATCTTGGATATAGTCACCTGATCCATCTCAGCAACTGCTGCTTCTGCCCAGCTGATTGCAGTCTCCAATCAGAAATCAACAACAACTATAAAAGGACTTTCTGAAACCCTTACCTGTTGCCAGTACAACGTTGTATTTCAGATGCCAACCTGGTTCCCAGCAGTGTGCAGTCTCACTTTTTGCGTCAGTCTTGCTACTATCCCAGCTCTGACAGTGCAGTCTGCATTCTGGCTCCAGTCCGATTCCAGCACTCTGGTTCCATCTACTCTGGATTCTGACAGCATTTCAGTTCCATTCCGAATACAGCAATCCAGTCGGGGTACAGACAGATCTTCAGGTGTGACAGCCAGGAGTTGACTGCATAGAGCCTCATCCATACTTTCGTCCAATTGAAGTGTAAAAGATAGAGATACTTTCTTGAGTTCTTCCGCAAGTTGAGCAAAACATCAGATGACATATCTAAAATTCTACATCTGATGATGTCATTTGACAGAGGTATTTGAGCAATCTGGTTTCTCTGTTGCTTTCCAAGATTACTTATAAGTGATCCAGTCACACTCCTCTCCCCCTTGTCCATGTGGGCAACCAGCGGGCCATGTCCCACTGATTTGGCTCCTGGTCCTCAGTCTATTAGGGTTACCAGGGGCGACCCAAGGGTTACGGCTCTTCCTGCCGAAACAGTCCATCCACATTGCTGTGAGCCTTTCCTTGCTTGTGAATCATGTGAAAGTCATAAATTTGAAGTGCAAGGCTCCAGCGGAATAATCTACCATTTTCCCCTGAGGTGTGTTGTAGCCACTTCAAATGATTATGATCAGTCACCACAGTAAAATGTCGTCCATACAAATAAGGTTGACGCTTTTTCACTGCCCACACAACGGCCAAGCATTCCTTCTCAATTGTGGCATACCCCACATACCAGTTTAGCAGTTTTTTGCTCAAATAGGCCACAGGGTGCTCCTGCCCATCTGGTATAACCTAAGTACTGCTCCCAGTCCATACTGTGACGTGTCAGTTTGCACAATAAAGTCCTTGTCATAATTGGGCGCCAACAGTATTGAAGAATGAACCAGGGCTTCCTTTAACGACTGAAATGCCAGCTCACAAGCGGGTGTCCGGTCAACTACTTTGGAGAGTCTCTTCTTAGTGAGATCTGTCAGGGGCTTCACTACAGTACTAAAGTCTGGGAAAAAACATCTGTAGTCCCCTGCAGTCATTAAGAATGCCAGTACATGTAGGTGGGTCGCGGGCTGGGGCCAGTGTAGGATTGTCTCTATCTTAGCTGGTTCTGACCTAACCCTACCTCCCCCCACGTGATGACCCAGGTACTGTACCTCTGACATCCCCATCTGGCATTTCTCTTCACAGTCAGACATGCCAACCAGATCTTCCCTAACACCAGCCCTATTTGCTCCAGATTATCTTCCCAACTCTTGCTGAAAATGGAAGTGTCTTCTAGGTAACCCTGAACTTTGTCCAACTTATCTACAAAATCATTAATAGGTGTCTGACATGGGCACATTATTCAACTGGCTGTAGTATACACAAAACTGCATTGCCTTATCTACTGGAGGAAGCAGATGGACTGCGCAATGGCTGCATCATACCTAGCTCAAGCAGCCTCCACATCTCCCTGTATAGACTCTCCTTGGTCACCCGCGTATCGGGTGAGACCTGATACGCGGGTTGTCTAACTGGCCTATGCTCACCAGTGTCCACATGGTGCATCACCAAGGAAGTCCACCTGGGCCATCTACTGAACTGAGTCGCAAAGGGCCGCAGCACTGCCTCAAGCTGCTCCCTTTTGTGGGCACTCAACTGCTCATCCCAGCCCACTTCCTCTACACTACCTTCACCTCTGGCATCCGTGAGGAGGTCAAGTAGTGGGTCACTTCCTGGTTCCTCAGTCGGTAAGCAACAAACCGCTGCTACCAACTACACACGCTCGTGGTATGCCTTCAACATATTTATGTGGTAGGTCCACTGCCACCTACCGTTGCTATCAAATGACACCACGTAAGTGATGTCAATCAGGTATTTTGAGGCCGTGTACGGTCCACCCCAGGCAGACTGGAGCTTGTTCTGGCACGTGGGCATCAAAACAAGGACCCTCTGCCCTACGTCAAACATTCTGGCAAGCGAGCCCTGATCATACCAAGTCTTCTGTTTCGTCTGCGCGAGCCCCATGAGATTCTCTAACAGATCTCTGAGCGACAACACAAACTCCACCACAGAGACATCCTGGGTGGTTAGCTCCCCTTCCCAAGACTCCCGGAACAGGTCAAGAGGCCCACGGACTCTGCAACCATATAGCAGTTCAAAGGTGGAGAAACTGGTAGGACTCTTGCGGCACCTCCCGATAAGCAAACAGGAGGTGCGGCAGGTAGCGTTCCCAACCCCCCCCTCCAAAGTTCCAAATGCCCGTAGCATGTGCTTCAGAGTGCCATTGAACCGCTTGCACACTCCGGTAGTTTGGGGATGGTAGGGGGCAGTACGGAGTTGCCACACTCCGCACTTTACCCAGAGACACTGGACTGTTACGACTATGCCTATGTTTTGTATGTGGTAGCAGTACCTTTAATCCACCAGAGGTGCTGCTGTTCTGCCCCTGAACTATCCACCATGCCTGAAGGAGTTAATCCTCCTTCCTTGATTAGAACTGCACCTGGCTCAGAACTTCTAATACCTGCCTCAACCTGTGCTCAGTGCAGTTCATCATTTGTACCTGGCTGCTACTGGTCTCCTGTTGATCCCTGCTCCAGTGTTTGCTTTGTTGCTGTTTGACCTCCTGTTGTAACCCTTGGCTTGATTCCTGGACCCTGCTTGTTTGCCTGTTGTTATTCTTGTTTATACGGCAACCTGGAAATCTGCTTATCCCACGTTCTGAATCCTTGTTTATGTGTTTGCCTGAATAAAGACATTATCTTTATTATACTTCCGTTGCGGCTTCGTGAATGCACTAGGAATCATAACATGGACCAGTTCACTCATGAACTGTGTCCCTCTGATAAATACTCCTAGAAGTGCGTCTGGTACCTTTTCCGCAGTTATGGAGGACAGAGCTACAGCCTCTGGATACCGGGTGCCGTGGTCCACCACAGTGAGGATGTACCTCTTCCCCGATCTACTGGGTAAAGGCAGGGGACCTACTTTGTCCACAGCTACTCACTGAAAAGGTTCCCCAGGGTGCCCAAGACGTTGACACACATCATAGGACTTACTGTAGGCCCGGACGTCATCCAAAATTCCACGCCAGAAAAAGTTCTGTGTCAGGCGCTTCAGTGTTCGGTCTCCTCCCTGGTGTCCCGTCATAGGGATTTCATGGGCAACTGACATCAGTTGTGTGCGAAAGCCCTGTGGTACCACCAGTTGAACTTGTTCCCGGACTGGTCTATCAACATCTACCTTCCTAGCTA
The DNA here is from genome assembly GCA_036250195.1 of Mixophyes australis. Classification (NCBI taxonomy): domain Eukaryota; kingdom Metazoa; phylum Chordata; class Amphibia; order Anura; family Limnodynastidae; genus Mixophyes; species Mixophyes australis. Next base: position 503,496,620 of record JAVHZZ010000001.1, read on the forward strand.
CACGGTACAACAACCCTTTATGCCAGGTCACACTCCCTACCTCCATTGCTGGAATGCTGCCATCTGCCTGGCGCCTCATGCCTTCCAGTGAGGGATCAGAGAACTGAGCTGCCCTGGGGTTACTAGGGTCAAAGGGGGGGTCACTGTGCTCTGCTTTACTCACCGCTGGAGCTGGCATACTGCTAGGGACAGGATCATCACAGGGCACCCCCACAAGATCAGGTTGTCAAGAGACAACATCCTCTGTGTTGCTAGGGGACATAGTCTTTCCAGAGGCAAAGGGCTGGCTGAAGCTGTGGTTGCTGGTGATGGCTGTTGTCTAGCAGCTGTGGTCTTTTCACTGGGCTGGGTTGTGCAGGTGTAGATCCTGAAGACTATAATTTAGGAGCTTGGCTCCAGGTAGTAGAGTTGAGAAATGCGGTCACAATTCCACCGCCAACATCATTGCCTAAGATCACATCAGTTCGGAGGCCATCCATAACGGCAACATCTCGGAGCTCCTGGCCATCTCCCCAGTCCAGATACACCCTTGCGACAGCGACTTGCTTCTCCAGTCCATCTGCCATATTAACTTTGGCAGTGCGACCCTGTAATACTGCAGCAGGATCAATAAGATGGGGACTCATCATCATCATCATCATCATCATCACCATTTATTTATATAGCGCCGATTCCGCAGTGCTGTACAGAGAACTCATTCACATCAGTCCCTGCCCCATTGGAGCTTACAGTCTAAATTCCCTAACAGACAGACAGAGAGATTAGGGTCAATTTTTTATAGCAGCCAATTAACCTACCAGTAAGGTTTTTTTGGAGTGTGGGAGGAAACCGGAGCACCCGGAGGAAACCCACGCAGACACATGGAGAACATACAAACTCCAAACAGATAAGGCCATGGTCGGGAATTGAACTCATGACCCCAGCGCTGTGAGGCAGAAGTGCTAACCACTTCGCCACCGTGCTGCCCGTAATTGAGTCCCCTGAGTCTCTAAGTCCTTTACCCTGCAGGGGTACCACTTGGACGGGCTGCAGGTTCCTCAACATGTTTTTGGGGGGTCTTTTGGAGTCTCTAATCGCTCACCTTCACCAGTTAAGCAAGTCAGCCAGGCCCCAGGACTTGGATTATGGGCACGAGTCTGGGGTACTGGGCTGTCGGACAGTCCACCGGTTTTCATGCAGGTTGTAGCACCTCTTCTCCAGCCTGGGCTCCGGTGGTCTCTGATAACTCTCAGGGACAGAACAGGGCTGTGGTTGGAGAATGGTACCCAAAAGGTTAGGTGCTTGCTTTTGGGGGTGAGTAGAAGAGAGGTGTCCCCTTGATTGTACAGTCCTTTGGTGTTAGCTGTTAACCTAGCGCTTCTGCCAGTGTGCCCTCACTGGCACATACTGATCCGCTAGCTGGGCGGCTGCTTCCAGAGTGCCTGGCTTCCGGTCCAGCACCCATTCTGTCACCTTCGGTGCGCACCAGTGGTGAAACTGTTCCTGGCACATTAAGACTATTACCTCCTGCATGGCCTGGGCAACTGCTCCATGCACTCACTTCCTGGCAGACTCCCGCAGCAGGTTGGCAAACTTCTCATGGGTGGCGTGGAGGTTCTTGGCAAGGTCCCGGAACTTCAGACGATTGATCCCTGGGGTAATGTACTGTTTAAGGAGTGCCCTTTTCACTATATCATAGTCCACACAGTCCTCTGTGGGCACCCCACGGTAGGCCTCCACTGCATGTCCTTGCAGTGTAGGCACCAGATGCTTAACCCATTCCTTTCTGGGTACAGCGTGTAGCCTGCAGGTCCTTTCACATACCTGCAGGTGCTCATCAATATTCCCAACACAGTCCTCAAATTTAAGGCAAGGAAGAGATGACAGTCCTGATCCCTAGGGAGCACCTCCCCCATTGGCTGCATGGTTGGCGCCGTTCCCTCTTGATGCCATGCTTTGATGATCTGTGTCCACTCAGCTGCAGTCGCATTGTCCCCTAAGGCCACCAGCTGGATCTTTAGCCCGACTGCCCTGCGCTCATCATAGGACTGAGGGGCTGGTTGCGCTGGTATAGTCAGTTGTGTACAGGTTGCTGCTGTCCGGTGGTCTGGTTCACCTTGTTCCCGGTCATCAACTGGACCGCTGCCTTGGCCACTGCCGCCATCAGTTTCCTCCACCTGGGTACCATGCTATTGGCGCCATTCCCTCATCTCCCCCGTTTGGCGAATGGTTGATGTCATGCCCTTGGCACTGCACAGAATCTCGAGGTCCGCCCAGGACACGTTGGTGTAATCAGACATCCTGTGCTTTCTCCTGGCTGCAGTTATTCCTCTCCTGAATAACTTGGCTCTCCCGACTGGTGCATGAAAAGCCGTCTGCAGTTATCCCACCGCTTGCCACCAGAAATCTGTGACAGGATGGACTACCTTTACCACCCTATCTGTTGATGCTGGGAACTGGCTGGGCTTACTTTGCCACCGTTCCCTTTCGTTATCCCAAATGCGCCCTCTCACCACAGTAGGAGGGGCTTACAAATGCTGCCACCATTGGACTCCTTTACCGGCATCCAGAGCCGGGTTCCTTCTGGATTACCGACGCTGCTAATGTACCCCGTTACTGGTGTACCTGGGCTGGTACTCCTGACCTCATTCTATAGATCAGGGCTGCTGTGGATGGATCCCCCCTGGCCTATCCCACTGGCCAGAGTTGCTGGGTAGCGGGCAGAATGGTGGTGCTGGGAAGCTGGGTCGAAACCTCAGACAGCCGGAAACGGATCAGATTTTGAGTCTAATCTGTAGGTCACAGGATTTTCAGCATGGAAGACGTTTTCAAGCAGGTCTTTGAAGCAAGTGATGTTTATTTGCAGTCACACTTGTTGAAGGTACCAGGGGCCTAATTCATTAAGGATCTTATCTTGAGAAACTTCTTATTTCAGTCTCCTGGACAAAACCATGTTACAATGCAAGGGGTGCAAATTAGTATTTTGTTTTGTACATAAGTTAAATACTGACTGTTTTTTTATCACACATAAAGCTTCCAACTGGTGTCAGAGTAGAATATAATTTTATTTTATATGAAATGTAAAGTAGATATAAACAAGTGGAGAGGGCATTTGTCATCATCTTACTCATAAAGAGTTTAACATTTACATTCGTCTGAGCTATGAACCAGCGGCTCCTGGTGAATACTTCAAAAGACATCCCTACCATGTGGTTGAAGGGCTGCATTCGGGGCTACAAACTGGGGTTCTGACATCAGCCAGATGGAGGAACTGTAGATTTTCAGCACAGCAAGTCGGGGATCACTCTCTTCTTCTTTGCACTGTTATACATCCTTGTATTTTATCTCTGCTATGGAATTGCATGTTTTACTGATTCTGTGTGTAATTTCCCTGGAATGCTTGCTGGGCGTTACAAATAACAGGACGAAACATACTGGTTGTTTAATAAAAATGTTTCTTTACTAGTATTCATCAGGAAACAAAGAAATCATGAATTAAAAAGAACAACCAAAAAGTATTTGTACCTTTGGTACTTTAATGTTCACATGATGCTAGCCAGATAAGTAATTTGTAAGATCGCTGAGGATTAAAGTAAGTAGAGTTGTAGCCCGGTGCCAAAGGGTTAATAGCCAGGAGGGTTGTCATACAAAGGTCATAGCCAGAGAAGGTAATCCAAGAGAGAAGACTACGAAAGTGATTCAATAAGCTGGCACTCTGTTGATACAGGAAGCAGTTTATATAGGCCTGTAATAACAAGTCTCAGGTGCTGGTAATTCATTGACAGCAGCTAACCATTAAGGGTTGTCAGAGGAGCTTTTGGCTCATAGCAAAAAAATCTTGAACCCAGGATCTGCCAGTTTGAATCCAAAAAGCAAAAAAAATATCTGGTGGCATAAAAATCTTGGGGTAGCGCAGCTGTTTTGAATGTATGAATTTGGGGTCCTCTTGAGGCCATCTTAGAAGATGGTAGCAATCCCAGTATGCGGGACCAGCACATATAGAGGGAGACCCCGGTGCCTTATGAGACATGAGGTAAGATTTGAGAGAGACTGAATTAGCAGTGGGTCTGACATTCTTGCTTTTTTGTCTAGTTGTTGGAATGTAATTTATTTTTTCCCCTTCACCCACCTCCAGCTGTTCATATGTCGTTTGTATCTATCTTACCGCATGAATGCACCTGTTTTGCAGAGAAGCGCATGTATTCCTGGGCCACGTTTTAACACCTGTAAAGTTGCAAAATGTTACATGTACTGATGGCAGTAGCACAAATGTGCCTATTTAGACTTCGGCTTGTGTGACAAGGAACACCCTGTTTAACAGGGGCCAGCAGCTCCCACTGCCACATTCCTCTCATGATTAATGTGAGATGATAAATGAAATTAGAATGAGCGGTATTTCAGAAGAAATTATTAAAGGGGTGATCAGGAATCGATGTGGGGCTGGAAGTGAAGGCTTATTGGTATATTTCAAGTCAGGACACAGAAGAAGTCGAAGAGACAATAATGTGGGGGTGCATCTATACCGGATGGTCCATCTTCACAAACAGAAGAGCATACACCCACATTTTGCACTTTCCTAAACAATGTTAATGAGATTAAAGAAGAAGACACCTTGTTCTGTGCACAATTATTTCCAGATGACGGATATAGTAAAAATACTCAGTTTGCTTACTGGGACGTTACAAGCTTCCTCTTTTGGGCTTTTCACATCATGTTGTACTTCCCTCTCCACAGGCAGAATCTACAATCAGAGATGTGACCAAGTGATTAGATTTACTCTCTGGCCGAGTGGGAGGGGAAGGTACAGAGATATTTTAATCTTCTTTGACATATTAGCCTGGACAGCCAAACCTTTCAGCAATTTAAGAAGTGTCAACACAGACTGAAACAATGTCCACATTACAAAATGCTAGATCTTGTTATACAATATATGGGAAAAATAAGTAATATCAGCTCACACAATATATAAACAGCAGCCTATACAACTTATATACAGGCTCCTGGCACAGACAACTAATGGCTCTATTACTATTATAGTTCTATAGCGCTGTACATAGAGCATGGGACAAAGCAGAACATGGCATAAAGGGCAGTATAAAGACAAAGAGCAATAAACACAAATTTGGCTGGGAACAAGTGCACAGGGCAAAGAGGTACAAGTCCAGAACAAAGAGAACGTGGGAAAGGGATGGAGTGAGGTGGGGAATGAACTAAAGGAGGCTGAACCTGTGCTCAGCAGTGGGGGCACTAACAGGATCAGGGCAGTGATGGAGTAGCAAAGGCAATGGCGAAGCTGAGACACAGGGACAGGAGTGAAGTGTCGAGATGTAGAAAGGAGACGGGGGAGCCAAAAACAAAGGCACACAGGCGGAAGAGGACACAAGGATAAGAGGGCCCTTCCCAAAGGAGCTTACAATCTAGATGGGAGGGGGAGACTGAAAGGAGACACCAGGTGGGGAGATAGGGAGAGAGGAAAATAACTCTGTCGGGAGAGAGGAGCAAGAGGGAGTAGGAGCAGAGAAAGAGTGAGGTGAAGTACGGTTAGTGAAAGAGGATAATAATGAGGGAAAGAGGAGGGCAAGGGAAAGGTTACACAGAGGAAGGGTAGGCTACCCTGTACAGATGGGTTTTGAGGGAGCGTTTGAAGGTTTGCAAGGGGATAGCCTGATAGAACGAGGGAGAGCGTTCCAGAGAAGGGAGCATGTGAACAATATTGAATGCGGAACTGAGAAGTGGTGACCAGATGGGAGGGGAGGAGGTGGTCACTGGCTAACCATAGAGGGCGCGATGGAGTATGAATGGAGAGAAGGTGGGAGAGGTAAGGAGCAGTGGAGTTAGAGAGGGCTATAGGTGACTATGAGGAGTTTGAGGAGGATTCTGTAAATGAGAGGGAGCCAGCGTAGACCTTGACAGAGAGGGGAGGCAGACGAAGACTGGAGATGGAGAACGATGAACAAGGCTGCAGCATTGACTATGGACTGAAGAGAGGCGAGATGGTGAGAGGGAGGCCAATAAGGTGGAAGTTGGAGTGATCAAGGAAGGAGATGATCAAAGAATGGATGAGAGTTTGGGTGGCATCAATGGAGAGGAAAGGTCTGATGCGGGCTATATTGCAGAATGGAAGCGGTAGGATTTAGCAAAGGATTTTATGTGGGGGGTGAATGAGAAGAAGGAGTCAAGGTTGACACCCAGGCATCGAACTAGGGGAAAAGAGGAGATGTTGGAAGCACCAAAAGTGATGGAGAGTATAGGAGGGAAGGAGTTTCCTGAGGGAGAGAAGACTAGAGGTTCAGATTGGCGATACTGAGTATGAGGAAATGTTGGAACATCCAGGAGGAATTGACAAGGAGGCAGCAGAACACTTTAGTGTGGAGGGAAGGGTAGAGGACAGAAGAAGAGAGGTAGATTTGGGTAGATCAGCATAAAGGTGGTACTAGAGGACGAAGGAACTGATAAGATCAACCAGTGAGGAGGTATACAAAAAAAAAGAGGATGGAGCCCTGAGGGACTCCTATGGGAAGTAGGGAAAATTGGGAGGAGGAGCGGTTGGAGAGATAAGAGGTGAACCAAGAGAGGACAGTGTCAGAAAGGCCCATGGAGTGTAGGGTGTGCAGCAGGAGGTTGCCAACTGTATCAAAGGTTGTAGATATGTCCTAGAGGATAAGAAAGGAGTAATGACCTTTAGTGTTGGCGGATAAAAGATCATTAGTGACTTTAGCTAGGGCACTTTCTGTAGAGTGGAGGAGGTGAAATCAAGAATGGAGAAGATCGAGAAGGGAGATGTCGGGGAGGAAGTTAGCGAGTTGGCTGTAGACTAGCTATTTGAGCAATTTAGAGGAGAAAGGGATGAGATGGGGCAATAATTGGACAGGGTAGTGTGATAAAGATTTTTTTTTTTTAGAATGGGTGAGACTAAAGCTTCTTTGAAGGGATAGGGGAAAATTCCAGAGGAGAGTGATAAATTGAAGAGGTAGGCTAGGTGGGAGTAGGCAATAGGCGAGAGGAATCTGAAGAGGTGGGAGGGGATAGGATCGAGGGGGCAGTTAGAAGCGGTAGAAAATGGACTTCCTCACCCAAGGTGGGGAGGAAGGGGGGCATAAGATGATAATTAGAGGGCAACAAGATGGGTGAGGGAGGGGGATACGAGAGAAGTGGGTGGAGGCGATCTCAGTTCTGATGCCATCAATTTTGTTGGAGAAGAACGTTGCAAAGTCATAGGCAGAAATGGAAGGTAAAAGGGGAGGAGAGGGAGGGGAAGTAAGGAATTGAAAGTGTCAAAGAGGCGATGGGGATGGATGACTGGGAAATAATGAGGGATTTAAAGAAGGATTGTTTGGCAAGGGAGAGGGCAAAGCTGTAGGAGGAGAGAATGAACTTGAAGTGGAGTAATCTTCCAGGGAACAAGATTTCCTCCAGTGGCGTTCAGCAGTAGGTGAAGATAATTTAAGGAAACATGTGAGAGTTTTTAGTGCCAAGGTTGGGGGTTGGAATGGCTAAGAGAAACAGCAGTGGCAAGGCAGGCAGAGTCAAGGGCAGAAAATAGGGTGTGGTTGTTGACGGAGGTTCCAGGTTGGGGCAGGTCAGATTGGTTAAGGGGAAAAGAAGAGTTTCAAGGGAAGAGGAAAAGATCGCAAGGTCCAGAGTATCAAGATTATGCTGAGCGAGAGTGTATTTGGTAGGGAGGAGAGGTAAGGGAGAAGAGAGGGTGAAGGGAGGAGATGATTGTCAGAAAGAGGGAATGAAGATAGAGCCAAGTCAAAAAGAGTGCAAAAGGTGGGAGAAGACAAGGTCGAGAGAGTGGCCGAGACAGTGTATGGGTGAGGAGGTTCATTGTGATAGGCTATAAGATTAGGAAAGAACAAGAAGTTTAAAATAACCTGGGTCAGAGAGGTTATCGATGGGGATGTTGAAGTCACCCAGGATGATGTAGGGGAGGTCAGAGGAGAGGTAGCAGGGTAGCCAGGCTACAAAGTTAACAAGGAATTGGGAAGTGGGGCTGGTAAATGACTGTGACACAGAGATGAAAAGGTTAGAAGAGACAGATGGAGTGGACCGCAAAGCAGGAGACCGTTAAAGAAGGTCCAGGAGGGATGACACAGAAGGTGGAGATGGAGAAAAGGAGAATGTCCACACCACCGCCAGAACAGTCCCCAGCCCTGATGGGATGAGAGAAGGGAAGGCCACCATAAGAGCAAGCAGCAGGGAAAGCGATATCAGAGAGAGGAGAGACAGGTTTCAGTGATGGCAAGGAGGTTAAAAGAGGAGATGAAGAGATCCTGGACAAAGAGCAATTTATTACGGATGAATCTGGCACTCCAAAGGGCACAGGAAAAAGGGAGAGTGGAAAGTGGGGAACTGTGAATGGGATTGGTAGAATTGAAAGTGTGCAGGGGTGTGCTGGGTTTAGGACGCACAGTAGAGGAGGGGAAGAGTGGGAACCATAGGGTATGGGGACGCAGTAGGGAAGAGGGAGGGGGGAGTGGTATTCGGTAAGTGATGAGAGGCAGCCAGGGAGGGGTAGAAGTATGACCATGAACAGTACATAATACAATACACAGGATATTGAGCAAACAGTCAGCAGTGAGAGGTATCAAAATGGTAGTGAGGATAAACAGTGGTATTGCAAACAGTGATAGTAACCATAACTAGCAACAAACAGTAATTATACAGTGCAACAATGGGTAATACACTATAATCCAGCAACAGAGATCACGGGATTGAATTCCATAGTAAATGACTCAAAATTAACACAACTGCTGGTACCTGTTCCTTATAACAGATGTAACTCCTGAGCGGTCCACAAGATCATCAGTCTACAGGGCTTCTCTAATTCCATGAGACCGTTCCCCTACACCCTAACTCCATCTTCCTCCTTTATATTTCTCCTTTATCCTTCTCCTTACTCCACAAAGTCCATCTTCCTCCTTTATACTTATTCTTACTCCACATAGTCCATCTTCCTCCTCTATCCTTCTTCTTACTCCACATTGTCCATCATCCTCCTTTATACTTATCGTTACTCCACATAGTCCATCTTCCTCCTTTATACTTATCCTTACTCCATATAGTCCATCTTCCTCCTTTATCCTTCTTCTTACTCCACATAGTCCATCTTCCTCCTTTATACTTATCCTTACTCCACATAGTCCATCTTCCTCCTTTATACTTATCCTTACTCCACATTGTCCATCTTCCTCCTTTATACTTCTCCTTACTCCACATTGTCCATCTTCCTCCTTTATACTTCTCCTTACTCCACATAGTCCATCATCCTCCTTTATACTTATCCTTACTTCACATAATCCATCTTCTTCCTTTATACTTCTTCTTACTCCACATTGTCCATCATCCTCCTTTATACTTATCCTTACTCCACATTGTCCATCTTCCTCCTTTATACTTCTCCTTACTCCACATAGTCCATCTTCCTCCTTTATACTTCTCCTTACTCCCCATAGTCCATCATCCTCCTTTATACTTCTTCTTACTCCACATAGTCCATCATCCACCTTTATACTTCTTCTTACTCCACATAGTCCATCTTCCTCCTTTATACTTCTCCTTACTCCACATTGTCCATCATCCTCCTTTATACTTCTTCTTACTCCACATTGTCCATCATCCTCCTTTATACTTCTTCTTACTCCACATTGTCCATCATCCTCCTTTATACTTCTCCTTACTCCACATTGTCCATCATCCTCCTTTATACTTCTCCTTACTCCACATAGTCCATCATCCACCTTTATACTTCTTCTTACTCCACATTGTCCATCTTCCTCCTTTATACTTCTCCTTACTCCACATAGTCCATGTTCTTCCTTTATACTTCTCCTTTATCCATTCAGCAGTTTCAGCCTGATTGTCACAACTTAGATCACACCTTTCGTCTCACTTATTGCCTTCTCTCTTTAGATTACAAATCCTCTTCACCCTCTTGTATCGTTTTATTTCAGTATGTAATATCTGTGTACATAAAGATGTACAGAGTTACAAACAAAAGTTTAGCATTCTGAAAATCAAGAATTATTATATTACCTGTAAATCCCCAGTCACTATATCTGTACTGGGGGTCAGTTTTTTGTGACACTTGTCATTTTCTGAGGACTTGTAAGTTCACGAAAACTGTATCAATTCACACGTTTCAGGTTTATGTTGAGGACAAATATCACTGTATTAACTTAATAAGTTGTGGGTGAGAATTGGCAGATATATCACTCTTCTAATCAACACCGCTGATCATCTTTCTGAGGTCTCCTATTAAATCGGATGTGTCACCCTCTATACTGAACTACTGGTGCTCCCACCTTCTGCCTGATCCACAAGATGGACATTGCTCCCACAACAAAAGTCCACTGTTGTCTCAGCCCTGCCCAACCTTCATGGCTTTCAATCATGTTCACAGTCCTGCTGCTTCCAATTAAAAACCATCAGCCACATCCATCCTTATTCCAGCTTTTGCTCTGGTTTCCGTATCCTGGCAGGGAATAAATCATAGTTTTTATCCTTGACTTGTAAGCCCTCAATGATGCAGCAACTGCATCCTCTCTTGTCTTAAATCTGTAACAATTATGTAACGTGTACAACAATGCAGAATGTAGGTATAAATATGGAGTACTTGCCTTACTCTAGATCAGCGCTGGCCGGCCGGTGGTGCGGAGTCTAACGAACCCTCTGGTGTTCACCAAGAACCGCCGCAAGGCGGGATGGGCTTTGCTGCGGAGGATCGCAGGTCGCGGTCCACTGGTCTGCCTCTAGAGGTAAGGATAGGAGGTACACTGGAACTGGATGGTAGTATCAGGATAGCCGAGGTCTGGTACACTGGATAAAGATAATGCGTGGTACAACAAGCCTGGGTTTGGTACACTTGGAGTGGAGATAATCTGAGCAGTCAGCAAGGACAACAGGGAATCACGAGGAATCACCAAGTCAGGGAACATAGGAAGTTGCTCTGACGCTGCCCAGGCGTCAGAGCAGGTCTTTAGTAGTTTAGCAAGATTGAATTCCCTGCCCCGACTGTCACGTGACAGCGCCGCCGTGACCCGGAAGAGAGAGAGGATCGCGGCGCTGGAGCGAGGACAGGTGAGTTGTAACAAAATCTCCTCACTGTGTTCTCCACTCTTCCAGATATGTCTCATTCCAGAATCCAGGACTTTTCCTGTGCAGCCCCCCTTCACTGGAATGACCTCCCTCGCTCCATCCGCCTCTCTCCTACTCTGTGCTCCTTCAAATGTGCACTCAAAACTCATCTCTTCCTCAAAGCCTACCAACCATCCACTTAACCCCTATCTCCTCCGCTCATTCTATTCTCTCTCCCATTCCCTTAACTGGCTCCTCTTGTGCCTGGTCTGTTTACCCTCCCTTAGGATGTAAGCTCGCATGACCAGGGCCCTCTTCCCTCCTGTCTCCTTACCCATTCTTCTGCTCCGTGTCTATTGCATCTGCCTGCCTGGAGTTTCTGAAGTATTGGTACTTTTTGTTTATTGTTCTGTACTGTTATACCCTGTATAGTCTACTGATTGTACTATGTGCGGCGCTGCGGATACCTTGTGGCGCCTAACAAATAAATGATAATAATAATAATAATAATAATGTCTTTATCTCCCCTTATCATCGACTTCCATTTCCCCTGCTGCATCTATACTCTGGCTATTCTCCTAAAGTTCTGAAAGGTTTGAACCTGACCTCTTCCGAGAAAGTTATCACATTCTTTAGCCGCTGTTATCTTCCCGACTCACTTTCTACTCTTCTCTGCACCCATCCTCCAATACTTTCATTCTGTACGTTACAGAAACCAGATGTGTGGATAGTGCACTAAGTACTGCTAAATACTTGGCCATCGTACAGCTAAGTTGGATCACCTTGTTGCACTTTCCTTTTAGTTTATGCAAACTCACCATGTGCATCCAGATTCTGAAGACAGGCGCACTAAAAACACTGCATTTTGTACATTTTATATTATGCTATCTATACATCTGCTGCTTCCAAAACAGTGGAGCTGACAACCTGCAACCAAAATGACATGAAACAACAAAATGAAAGTCAGGGTATGTAATAAAAAATGAACGGTAAAAACTTAGATATAAAAGTTTATAATTTACCATAACTTACTAATATATATCTTTGGCATCTAGATGTCCACCGAGATGCCTGGATTTCTGGGTATGGCGGCAGACAGAGGGGAGGAGTGTGGCAGAGCGAACGCCGTCCTAGTAACGCACGGCGTAGGAGAACCACAGAAACAAGATTTCCTTTTGTGGGGCAAGGTTACTGAAATAAGAGAACGGCGTGGAGAGGGCTCATGTTTAATGGCTTTCCTTGTTTTGAGGAGGCGAGCGGACATTTCCATTTAAAAGGTTAATAACAGTTTAAACGTTAAAAACTGGTCTATGACCTCAAGTTTGTTCCTTCTACTACGTCACCCTACAGAAGACTTTGTTTTGCACCAGATCAGAGTTGGCCTCTTGTACACCTTTATTGGGAATGGTTTTGTCAGATTACATGCGGCTGAGAACTGCATTTCCAGGTTCTTTATAAAATAAAATAAAAATACAGCGGCTTGCAAAAGTATTCAACTCCTAAAAGTCAGCAAATGACACTTACACAGATTGTTCCCGGTAGTATCTTTATTGTGGACTAGAAGGCTCCTAAAGTAAACTTTCAAACTCATAATTTTTTTTTTTTTGTCTGCTGATTTAAAAATAGAAAAAAGAAATACAAATGGAAAAATTGTACTTGCAGAAGTATTCAACCCCATGTGCTGTGGAAGCTCCAAGTTTACACAGATGAAAGATATTAGCTTCTACCTGTGAATCACGTTTTATGGATAAAGACTCCCTAGTTCACATAACATTGCTCATACTGTGATAATGAAGACCGAGGGGCATCCTAAGGACATTAAAGATAAAGTTATAGAAATGCACAAGATAGGAAGATGTAAAAAACAATGTCCCAGGGCTTGGATCACCCAGTGAGCTCTGTTGGACCAGTGGTGAGGGAATGGAAGCTGCATCGTACCAGCCAGACTCTGCCTAGACCAGGCCGTCCCTCAACACTCAGCATCAGAGCAAGGAGACCTGTGAGGACAACGATCACTATGAAGAAGCTGCTGAGTTCAGTGGCTGAGACTGGAGGTCAGGCGACCAGTCATCCATATGAACAGCTCTGCATACAACCCACATCAAACCATGTCTGGTGTTTGCCAGAGATCAGAGTGACCCAGCCAAAATGTGGGCTAAGGCTTTGTGGTCAGTTGACAAAAATTAAGCTTTATGGCCCACATTCAAAATGCTGTGTGTGGCACAAACCTAACAGTGCCCATTCCTCAGCACACACCCTGCCAACAGTGAAGTACTGGGGTGGCAGCATCATGTTGTGGGGAGACTGGAGGACGGATGAATGGTGCAGGGAGATACTGTAAGACGACCCGCTTCAATCTGCTAGAAAACTAAAGCATGGGAGACCGTTCACCTTCAAGCAGGACAATGATCCCCAGCACAAGGCCAAAGTAACACTGGGGTGCTGAACAACAGAAATGTGAGTGTTCGACAATGGCCAGGTCACAGCCCAGGTCACAGGTCACAGGCCACGTCACAGTCCACGTCACAGCCCAGGTCACAGTCCACATCACAGTCCATGTCGCAGGCCACACCACAGGCCACGTCACAGTCCACGTCACAGTCCACGTCACATGCCACGTCACAGGCCACGTCACAGGCCACGTCACAGTCCAGGTCTCTGCAGTTATGAATCTGTGGCACTATTTGAAAATTGCAGCCCACAAGCGTCATCCAACCAACCTGAAGAACCTGGAGCAAATCTGCCAGGAAGACCAGGCAAAGATCCCTCCTAAACAGTGTGCAAACCTGGCAGAAACTTACTCAACAGGCTTAAAGTGGTTATTGCAAAAGTACTAGTCTTCATGGGATTGAATACTTATGCAAATTATTTTATTCCGTTTTTTTAAAAATCTGCAGACAAAGTAAAATGTCAAACTCCTAATTCAGTAAGGGCCTAATGTAATGTAATGCCTAAGTAATTCAGTAAGGGCCTAATGTAATGTAATGTAATGCCCAAGTAATTCAGTAAGGGCCTAATGGTTTGTCTGGGACAATCTGTGTAAGTGTCATTTGTAATACAGATAAATCTGTTGCACGCCATTGTAATTACTGACAGAAGCGCCTGGAGTTTATAACGATGCATGTTACAATTTACTGACATGAGATTAGAGTTGTTCTTCATGACATTTATTGTGATCTTTGTCACACAGTCCCTATACAGTACAGACATTTGTAGTGATGAGAGAGATGATCCTTCTGGAGATAATTCACATAAGCAGCATTGCGCAACGTCCCAGCACTTATCAGGAAGCCCCGATATAATCTCACACAATTATGCTGATTTATTGCCCAATTGAGGCTTGCTCCTGACATAATCAGTGTATACAGCTACACGCACTTTACCCAGAACCATCCCTGGCCCATTATTCAATGACACAAGATCCGACAAGCCCCGTGACCCAACAACGTGGCCATGCTTAATACAAACTTCACTCCCAACATGTTAGTTATTAGTGGAGAGAACAATTAGTAATAAAGCTGCGCAGCTCACCAAGCATTGCCAGACCGTGGGCACGTCATTACATGCGTCTTACAGAGATAGACACTACACAACATATACAGGTAATAGGATCAGTCATTCCCCTGCTGGCTGTGATTAGTCACACACATCCGGCACAATACCACACGCAGCAGGCGGCATTTCTTATAAAAACAAAAGATAGATGTTGCACAAAAGGAACAGTTTAAAAAAACAACAACTAACAACGCTCTACATCTACAAAAACTATAAATAGTTTCATAAATGTCCCAACTTCTATCGTGCGCCAGTTCTCTACCTCCCTTCTAAAGATGTACCAATGAATGATGTACCAAGAGAGAGGACAACCATACAAGTACTATACACACTAAGCTACATAGCAGAACGTTAGAGACAGAGAAGTAATCTGATCACACAGACTCCCCCCCCCCCCAGTTATTGGCAGGATAACGTCAGTACTGCTCCTTACTCCGGAGAGTAACTGTAGTGTTGGCTCAGTAACTATATAAAGTGCTTTCCAGTAGTGGAGCGTGTCCTCATTGCACAGAGCAGGAGTCTTTCCCTTCCTCCTCCTCCTCCTCAGTATAATCCTCTTCTTCACTCTGGACCCTAAGAGTCTCTTGGTCTTGAAGCTTCTCCCGCAACTCCATAAGTAGATCGCGGCTCTCACTCACGGGGAGGTTACTCAAGTAGTATTGAGGGGCAAACTCCACCAACCTGTTGGAACAAATAGGACCTGAAAAGGCTGAAACAAAGGAGCGGCAGAGAGATAAGAGGATGGATGATGCACTTGGAATTTGGGAAACAATGAGTGACACTGAATGGAAATATGGGGGTCATGCAACAATCGCCAGGAGGAGAAAGATTTGTGATCAAGTGATTGCGGTTAGGAGGGGAGATTTCTCAGCATGCAGGAAAGGGGACATTTGGGCTTTGTGATGGTGCAGTTGCTGCTTGTGGAGTGGACTTGGGGTGGAGCAGTTGTTATAGGTGGGAGTGGGAGATCTTGGATCATGCAGTTGTTGTGGGGGGTATTTGGGGCTAAGTAGCTGCTGTGGAGGTGGGATATGGTACGGTGCAACTGCTGCTGGTGGTCGGGCAGATTTAGGATAATACAGTCATTGAGGGGTATCTGAATGGGATGAGATTTGGGACGATGTAAACGCTGTACTGGGGGATTGGGACATGGCAGACTTATTTTGGGTGTGATTTGGGACAATACAGCAGCTGTTTGAGGTTATGGCTGTGGGGAAGATTTAGGATGCAGTAATTATTGGTGAAGGGACAGATTTCAGAGGAGGAGCATTTGGGGATTGAGGGCTCACATTTCGGGCAGGATTTCTGTTGTGACACTGATACAGTTGTCCTGAGAGATGGTGAAGTCGTGGTACAGAACCCAGGTGGGAGGATCAGAGCATCCATAGTACACGGAGGACGGGTGCAGATTAGCCACGTGTTTGTGTGTAAGCATCACATAATTTCCCTGGCCGTCCACGTCACGAGCCACCTGGTGATGAACATGATAATTAAGGATGAATTGTATCTGTGACACCGCACAGAGAAGTATATAAACCCCTCTATAGATGTATGATCGTACACAGGAGGGGAGGGGCACCCACACAAATTGTAACATTAGTGGAATCCACAAAGAGAGCAGAAATTGTGTTTCCAGGGCACTCTTGTTGTGAGGGAAATAATCCAATATTAAAATATATAACCTACATTGGTATGCCTCAAAAACAGTTATAGCAAAATATGTAAAAAGAGATCATGAAATGTTGAGATGATGCAAAAAATACAGTTAAAAAGATATAGCCATAATCTCACAGTAATATAATGCTGCTGATCTCACAGTAATATAATGCTGCTGATCTCACAGTAATATAATGCTGCTGATCTCACAGTAATATAATGCTGCTGACCTCACAGTAATATAATGCTGCTGACCTCACAGTAATATAATGCTGCTGACCTCACAGTAATATAATGCTGCGGATCTCACAGTAATATAATGCTGCGGATCTCACAGTAATATAATGCTGCTGACCTCACAGTAATATAATGCTGCTGACCTCACAGTAATATAATGCTGCTGACCTCACAGTAATATAATGCTGCTGACCTCACAGTAATATAATACTGCTGACCTCACAGTAATATAATACTGCTGACCTCACAGTAATATAATGCTGCTGACCTCAGTAATATAATGCTGCTGATCTCAGTAATATAATGCTGCTGATCTCACAGTAATATAATGCTGCTGACCTCACAGTAATATAATGCTGCTGACCTCACAGTAATATAATGCTGCTGACCTCACAGTAATATAATGCTGCTGACCTCACAGTAATATAATGCTGCTGACCTCACAGTAATATAATGCTGCTGATCTCACAGTAATATAATGCTGCTGATCTCACAGTAATATAATACTGCTGATCTCACAGTAATATAATGCTGCTTACCTCACAGTAATATAATGCTGCTGATCTCACAGTAATATAATGCTGCTGACCTCACAGTATTATAATGCTGCTGACCTCACAGTATTATAATGCTGCTGACCTCACAGTAATATAATGCTGCTGATCTCACAGTAATATAATGCTGCTGACCTCACAGTAATATAATGCTGCTGATCTCACAGTAATATAATGCTGCTGACCTCACAGTAATATAATGCTGCTGATCTCAGTAATATAATGCTGCTGATCTCACAGTAATATAATGCTGCTGATCTCACAGTAATATAATGCTGCTGACCTCACAGTAATATAATGCTGCTGACCTCACAGTAATATAATGCTGCTGATCTCAGTAATATAATGCTGCTGATCTCACAGTAATATAATGCTGCTGACCTCACAGTAATATAATGCTGCTGATCTCACAGTAATATAATGCTGCTGATCTCACAGTAATATAATGCTGCTGACCTCACAGTAATATAATGCTGCTGATCTCACAGTAATATAATGCTGCTGACCTCACAGTAATATAATGCTGCTGACCTCACAGTAATATAATGCTGCTGATCTCAGTAATATAATGCTGCTGATCTCACAGTAATATAATGCTGCTGATCTCACAGTAATATAATGCTGCTGACCTCACAGTAATATAATGCTGCTGATCTCACAGTAATATAATGCTGCTGATCTCACAGTAATATAATGCTGCTGATCTCACAGTAATATAATGCTGCTGATCTCACAGTAATAGAATACTGCTGACCTCACAGTAATATAATGCTGCTGATCTCACAGTAATATAATGCTGCTGACCTCACAGTAATATAATGCTGCTGACCTCACAGTAATATAATGCTGCGGATCTCACAGTAATATAATGCTGCTGACCTCACAGTAATATAATGCTGCTGACCTCACAGTAATATAATGCTGCTGACCTCACAGTAATATAATGCTGCTGACCTCACAGTAATATAATGCTGCTGACCTCACAGTAATATAATGCTGCTGACCTCACAGTAATATAATGCTGCTGACCTCACAGTAATATAATGCTGCTGATCTCACAGTAATATAATGCTGCTGACCTCACAGTAATATAATGCTGCTGACCTCACAGTAATATAATGCTGCTGACCTCACAGTAATATAATGCTGCTGATCTCACAGTAATATAATGCTGCTGACCTCACAGTAATATAATGCTGCTGATCTCACAGTAATATAATGCTGCTGATTTCAGTAATATAATGCTGCTGATCTCACAGTAATATAATGCTGCTGATCTCACAGTAATATAATGCTGCTGACCTCACAGTAATATAATGCTGCTGATTTCAGTAATATAATGCTGCTGATCTCACAGTAATATAATGCTGCTGATCTCACAGTAATATAATGCTGCTGACCTCACAGTAATATAATGCTGCTGATCTCACAGTAATATAATGCTGCTGACCTCACAGTAATATAATGCTGCTGATCTCACAGTAATATAATGCTGCTGATCTCACAGTAATATAATGCTGCTGATCTCACAGTAATATAATGCTGCTGACCTCACAGTAATATAATGCTGCTGATCTCACAGTAATATAATGCTGCTGATCTCACAGTAATATAATGCTGCTGATCTCACAGTAATATAATGCTGCTGACCTCACAGTAATATAATGCTGCTGATCTCACAGTAATATAATGCTGCTGACCTCACAGTAATATAATGCTGCTGATCTCAGTAATATAATGCTGCTGATCTCACAGTAATATAATGCTGCTGATCTCACAGTAATATAATGCTGCTGACCTCACAGTAATATAATGCTGCTGACCTCACAGTAATATAATGCTGCTGACCTCACAGTAATATAATGCTGCTGATCTCACAGTAATATAATGCTGCTGACCTGACAGTAATATAATGCTGCTGACCTCACAGTAATATAATGCTGCTGACCTCACAGTAATATAATGCTGCTGACCTCACAGTAATATAATGCTGCTGACCTCACAGTAATATAATGCTGCTGACCTCACAGTAATATAATGCTGCTGACCTCACAGTAATATAATGCTGCTGACCTCACAGTAATATAATGCTGCTGACCTGACAGTAATATAATGCTGCTGACCTCACAGTAATATAATGCAGCTGACCTGACAGTAATATAATGCTGCTGACCTGACAGTAATATAATCCTGCTGATCTCAGTAATATAATGCTGCTGATCTCAGTAATATAATGCTGCTGACCTCACAGTAATATAATGCTGCTGATCTAACAGTAATATAATGCTGCTGATCTCACAGTAATATAATGCTGCTGATCTCACAGTAATATAATGCTGCTGACCTCACAGTAATATAATGCTGCTGACCTGACAGTAATATAATGCTGCTGACCTGACAGTAATATAATGCTGCTGACCTCACAGTAATATAATGCTGCTGACCTCACAGTAATATAATGCTGCTGATCTCACAGTAATATAATGCTGCTGACCTCACAGTAATATAATGCTGCTGACCTCACAGTAATATAATGCTGCTGACCTGACAGTAATATAATGCTGCTGACCTCACAGTAATATAATGCTGCTGACCTGACAGTAATATAATGCTGCTGACCTGACAGTAATATAATCCTGCTGATCTCAGTAATATAATGCTGCTGATCTCAGTAATATAATGCTGCTGACCTCACAGTAATATAATGCTGCTGATCTAACAGTAATATAATGCTGCTGATCTCACAGTAATATAATGCTGCTGACCTCACAGTAATATAATGCTGCTGACCTCACAGTAATATAATGCTGCTGACCTCACAGTAATATAATGCTGCTGACCTCACAGTAATATAATGCTGCTGACCTCACAGTAATATAATGCTGCTGACCTCACAGTAATATAATGCTGCTGACCTCACAGTAATATAATGCTGCTGACCTCACAGTAATATAATGCTGCTGACCTCACAGTAATATAATGCTGCTGATTTCAGTAATATAATGCTGCTGATCTCACAGTAATATAATGCTGCTGATCTCACAGTAATATAATGCTGCTGATCTCACAGTAATATAATACTGCTGACCTCACAGTAATATAATACTGCTGACCTCACAGTAATATAATGCTGCTGACCTCACAGTAATATAATGCTGCTGATCTAACAGTAATATAATGCTGCTGACCTCAAAGTAATATAATGCTACGGATCTCACAGTAATATAATGCTGCTGATCTCACAGTAATATAATGCTGCTGACCTCACAGTAATATAATGCTGCTGACCTCACAGTAATATAATGCTGCTGACCTCACAGTAATATAATGCTGCGGATCTCACAGTAATATAATGCTGCTGACCTCACAGTAATATAATGCTGCTGACCTCACAGTAATATAATGCTGCGGATCTCACAGTAATATAATGCTGCTGACCTCACAGTAATATAATGCTGCTGACCTCACAGTAATATAATGCTGCTGACCTCACAGTAATATAATGCTGCTGACCTCACAGTAATATAATGCTGCTGACCTCACAGTAATATAATGCTGCTGACCTCACAGTAATATAATACTGCTGACCTCACAGTAATATAATGCTGCTGATCTCACAGTAATATAATCCTGCTGACCTCACAGTAATATAATGCTGCTGATCTCAGTAATATAATGCTGCTGATCTCACAGTAATATAATGCTGCTGATCTCACAGTAATATAATGCTGCTGATCTCACAGTAATATAATGCTGCTGACCTCACAGTAATATAATGCTGCTGACCTCACAGTAATATAATGCTGCTGACCTCACAGTAATATAATGCTGCTGATCTCACAGTAATATAATGCTGCTGATCTCACAGTAATATAATGCTGCTGATCTCACAGTAATATAATGCTGCTGACCTCACAGTAATATAATGCTGCTGACCTCACAGTAATATAATGCTGCTGATCTCACAGTAATATAATGCTGCTGACCTCACAGTAATATAATGCTGCTGATTTCACAGTAATATAATGCTGCTGATCTCACAGTAATATAATGCTGCTGACCTCACAGTAATATAATGCTGCTGATCTCACAGTAATATAATGCTGCTGATCTCACAGTAATATAATGCTGCTGACCTCACAGTAATATAATGCTGCTGACCTCACAGTAATATAATGCTGCTGATCTCACAGTAATATAATGCTGCTGATCTCACAGTAATATAATGCTGCTGACCTCACAGTAATATAATGCTGCTGACCTCACAGTAATATAATGCTGCTGACCTCACAGTAATATAATGCTGCGGATCTCACAGTAATATAATGCTGCTGACCTCACAGTAATAGAATGCTGCTGACCTCACAGTAATATAATGCTGCTGACCTCACAGTAATATAATGCTGATCTCAGTAATATAATGCTGCTGACCTCACAGTAATATAATGCTGCTGACCTCACAGTAATATAATGCTGCTGACCTCACAGTAATATAATGCTGCTGACCTCACAGTAATATAATGCTGCTGATCTCACAGTAATATAATGCTGCTGATCTCACAGTAATATAATGCTGCTGACCTCACAGTAATATAATGCTGCTGACCTCACAGTAATATAATGCTGCTGATCTCACAGTAATATAATGCTGCTGATCTCACAGTAATATAATGCTGCTGACCTCACAGTAATATAATGCTGCTGACCTCACAGTAATATAATGCTGCTGATCTCACAGTAATATAATGCTGCTGACCTCACAGTAATATAATGCTGCGGATCTCACAGTAATATAATGCTGCTGACCTCACAGTAATATAATGCTGCTGACCTCACAGTAATATAATGCTGCTGACCTCACAGTAATATAATGCTGCTGACCTCACAGTAATATAATGCTGCTGACCTCACAGTAATATAATGCTGCTGACCTCACAGTAATATAATGCTGCTGACCTCACAGTAATATAATAATGCTGACCTCACAGTAATATAATGCTGCTGATCTCAGTAATATAATGCTGCTGATC
Source organism: Mixophyes australis (assembly GCA_036250195.1). Taxonomy (NCBI): domain Eukaryota; kingdom Metazoa; phylum Chordata; class Amphibia; order Anura; family Limnodynastidae; genus Mixophyes; species Mixophyes australis. The sequence goes on from JAVHZZ010000001.1 coordinate 503,518,710, forward strand.
TCACAGTAATATAATGCTGCTGACCTCACAGTAATATAATGCTGCTGATCTCACAGTAATATAATGCTGCGGATCTCACAGTGATATAATGCTGCTGACCTCACAGTAATATAATGCTGCTGATCTCACAGTAATATAATGCTGCTGATCTCACAGTAATATAATGCTGCTGACCTCACAGTAATATAATGCTGCTGACCTCACAGTAATATAATGCTGCTGATCTCACAGTAATATAATGCTGCTGATCTCACAGTAATATAATGCTGCTGATCTCACAGTAATATAATGCTGCTGATCTCACAGTAATATAATGCTGCGGATCTCACAGTAATATAATGCTGCTGACCTCACAGTAATATAATGCTGCTGACCTCACAGTAATATAATGCTGCTGACCTCACAGTAATATAATGCTGCTGACAGCCGTCCCTACAGCTCAGCTAAGAGTATTTCTGCTGGATGATATTTATTGTGTTTACATTCCACTCTCATAATGTTAGTTAACGTGTAGTAGTTAATCCAGCGTGAATACTCTTATCTGAGCTTGTAGGGATGGCTGTCAGCAGCATTATACTACTGTAAGATTATGGCTATATCTATATAGGTTTGCCCTAATTATAGAGATCTCTGGAATGCTGATATATGGAGAAGTGAATCACTTGCTGTTACATAGCTCATAGAGTCTGGAATATCTCTACAGGGTGCCTGTAAATCCATGTAACAGTACACACTAGGTGGGATACTGATTGAATGAAGTAATATAGTCTACCAAGTGTGATTGTAGGACTGACATCATTATTATTAAATCCTAATAGAGTGGATTATTACTTACACATATTAATATCAGGCCAGCTGGGGAGTTTTTCTACTTTTTTAACTGTATTTTTTGCATCATCTCAACATTTCATTATAATCTCTTTAAATATTTTGCTATAACTGTTTTTGAAGCATACCAATGTAGGTTATATATTTTAATATTGGATTATTTCCCTCACGACAAGAGTGCCCTGGAAACACAATTTCTGCTTTCTTTGTGGTTTCTACTACATGGTGTAAAACTAGTCAGTTACGTAATGTAACGTTACTCATTATTTTCCTTCTGGTGCTTCTGTCTGGCTCCTCCCTTCCCCCACAAGTTAGAGTCAATATCAGCTTGGAGCAAGAACTAGACCCAGAGCAGGTCTTATGTGGTGACAGGGTGGAGAGGGGGCTAAGTCGTACCAATGACCTATACAGTGGTATTATTACTTCTTTCTGCTACTGATTCCCTCCCTATGTAACCAAGCATCTGATTTGCCTTCCTCATTGCTTTGTTACATTGCTTACCTGCCTTTATGTCACCTGAGATAGTGACTCCTAGATCCCTTTCCTCCTAAGTAGTTTCCATTATTACTATATTTAGACTTTGGGTTTTTGAGACCCAAGTACATGATTTTGCATTTTTTGGCATTAAACTGTAGTTGCCGCTCTCTTGACCATTCCTCTAGTCTACCTAGATCATCTATTATTTGTTTTACCCCTCCTGGTGTGTCTACCCTGTTGTATATCTTTGTGTCATCTGCAGTAATATATACTTTCCTTCAATACTATTTGTAATGTTTCCAATAAAGATATTAAACAGCACTGGTCCAAGTACAGATCCTTGGGGTCCTCCACTGGTGACCTTTCCCTCCTGTGAATGTCTCCATTTACTATAACTCTCTGTTTTCTATCCTGCAACCAAGATCTTATCCATTCAACAATCCTAGAATCTAATCAAAAATTTTCAAGTTTATTTAACAGTCTGTGATGTGGGACAGTGTCAAAAGCCTGACTAACATCTAGATAAGCTCCATTTACGGCCTCTCCTTGATCTCTTACTTTAGTCACTCAGTCAATAAGATTTGTTTGACATGATCTCCCCCCAGTAGATCTATGCTGTTTGGGATCCTGTAATTTACTGAATTAGAGATATTCTACAACTCTTTCTGTTAAGAGTGTTTCCATCAGTTTCCCTACTACTGATACTACTCACTGGTCTGTAGTTGCCTCTTCCTTGCTTCCACTTTGTGTAGTGGGACTACATTCACTCTTCTCCAGTCCTCTGGAATTAGTCCTGTAGCTACTGACTGATTGATTAATTCTGTTAATGGTGTTACCAGCTCCCTTTAAGCTCTTTTAGTATCCTTGGATGTATCCCATCTGGCCCCATTGATTTATCCACTCCTCTGTAATGTACTTGTATCTACCTCATGTTTATGAGTATACATGAAACTTAACTGTGGCCCCTTCCCCACTCTTTCTGTAGTGAACACTGAGCAAAAATAATTATTAAGAGGATATGTTATTACCTTGTCTCCCTCAACAAGACCCTCACTCTCTGTCGTTAGTCTTATTATTCCTCCTTTTGTTTTTCTCCTTTCACTTCTATACCTAAAAAAAAAAAAGTTTTGCACCCTGTACCTACTGACTGGGCCATATTCTCTTCAGCTTGCACATCTGATCCCCCCTTAGCCTCCTTCTGTATAACAAGATACACCTCTATGTCTGCATTATTCTGGGTCTGCTTATATCTCCTAAAGGCCATCTTCTTTTCTTTCACAATACTTGCTACTTCTTTTGCAGACCACACTGACTTCCTTGTCCTTGTACTTTTTTTTAACCCCTTTGATACAGAGGTCGGTGTCTTTAAGTATTACACTTTTTAATTTTTCCCACCTCTCCTACACTCCTTTCAAGTTCCTCCACTCTGCCAAAGAGTCACTTACACATTTTCCCATCTCTACAAAGTCAGCCTTCCTGAAATCTAACACCTTTGTTTTGTGTGGTATAAGTCGGTCTGTCTTTATACTAAACCATACTGCTTGATGGTCACTGGATCCTAGGTTCATCTCACCCACATTTACATCAGATTATCTATCACCATTTGTAAGAATTAGGTCTAATATTGCGTCTTTACATGTGGCCTCCCTCACCATGTGCTTGAGGGATGCTTCCTGCAAGGACTCCATAATGTCCCTACTTATAGTGAAGCTTGCAAAAGACCCCCCCCCCTCCCAGTTCGCATCAGGTAGATTAAAGTCTCCCATGATTATTACCTCTCCTTTTAAAGCCATTTTATTGATGTCCTGCAGTAAGTTCCTGTCCAGTTCTTCCTGACCTGATGGTCTATAGATCACCCCAGTACGGAGAACAGCCTTGTCCCCGATTCTATGGTCACCCAAAGGGCCTCAGTTTTTTCTTCAATACTTTGTATTAAAGTAGCATTTATGCTTGTTTTCATGTACATTGCTTCTCGGAATTCCTCCCACTCTGTCCTAAATAAAGTATATCCCGGTATAGATATGTCCCAGTCATGATTTTCATTGCACCATGACTCTGTAATAGCCACAATATCCAGATCATCCCTTGTCATTATCGCACTTAGATCTGGGATTTTATCTCCTAAGCTCCAGACATTTGTACACATTTGTTTGATCTGCATTGTCTTCTGTTACTGTGGATATGTTTCCTATACTATTAACCAGCAGAAACGATACCTCTTGGGGGAGCAGACTGTTTGATCCCTGTATAGTTCACTGCCCCCCTCTGCTACTTTAAATAGCTGATGAAGCTTCTGTACTGCTCACTTAGTATTCTGGTTCCCCCTGACGGGTGTCTTACCCAAAACTTATTTGAAATGAAGGAGTGAAAAACACGGATGTAACCTGCTGCCCTGGGAAACTACAAACACAATGCAAAGATATGAAGCTGCCATCAATGAAGGTAATGTATGAAATGCACTCGATGGCCACAGTAAGTTGTGTCTGGATGGTCCACTCAGCACACACCAAGGTGCCCACGTACAGGGCGACCCTTAGAGTCTTCCAGTCCTGAGATAATAACACAACAAGGAGCATCATTACAAATCCCCCTCTCCACGCTACATCAATAATCTCCATCCGTAAAATGAGATCTTGTATCTACACTGCGCCATAGACTCGCCTCAGCGACACTCCTAGTCCACACTTCACCAGGAACCGTCCCTCATCTCCTCCCCTCTGCTCCTCAACAACCCGTCCACTGGGTGGACACTGACCCCAGGGCAGGTGCACAGCATCTCCAGCAATGTTCTGTTTAGCCGTACGCTGTGTGTGTATTCAGCGATGTTATTCCTGGATGAATCCACCTCTGACTATAAGTTTGCTACAGGTTTTACCAACCTAAAAGTGAACAAAAACACCCTAATAATGCGTTCGATTTGTTTTGCTGCCAATAACATGAGTATTAGTTTTCTGAATGTGTTGAGAATGTTAGTGCTAAATAAGGAATTCTGTAATTGATGGGAAACCTTATTGTGATTATTAAACATTAGAGAAACAGATGTACACGTGGGTTACAGTCTATGTTATATATCTAGATAAGACCACGGGCACAATTAATCAAGCTGCGATTTGTCTTTTGTCGGGTGAGTTTGAACCCACTGATGTGCAAGGTAAGTAGTGGGGGCCAATGCGAACATGACAGGGGGCACCATACAAGATTTAATTATGAGGGTGATCAGGAGTTCTTGTTTGGAGGGGTAAAAGTTATTATTCATTATTCTACGGGACCCAAATTATTTTATGAAAAATTGAGTGGGCACTCTTGTGCCCATGTGCATGCTGTCACTTGTAGTGACACAGGTACGTACGTTAAATGGTGCCCCCATATGGAAATATTAGGTGTTCCCTATCAGAATAACATTTTTATCACCCCACTGAAATAGTAAGCAACTATAATATAATATGTTTTTAAATAATCCCTTACATATAATCATTAATGAATTTGGCCCTCTAATTTATTCAGAAAATATTTTTTACCCCTCTAAACATGAATTCATGATTACCCTCATTACACCTTGTATTGTGCTCCTGTTAGATGAGGAATGGTAGGATCACTCTAAGAACAACTGTTAGATCTCGGGCGAGAGTCTCTTTCTGTTGAATCTCCGGTGACTGAATGGCCGCCGGGAGAGGTGTTTTGAACTCAACACATCACCAGAGATTGGATTTTGGAATGTTAATACCGCAGGTTAATACATATGGCGACTTTGCACATGAAATTGCCGGAGATCCCAGGTCCCCATCGTGGAGATATATTATTACTTTATAATACAACATAATATTTTGCATAAGGACTGCTTGATGGATCTTCTCACTAAGTCTCTATGTGTGGTGGGAACAACAGTCTCACCTTCAGGAAGCCCCCGGATAACAGTGCCCTTGTAATGTTTAGAATACAGTCCTCATCAGGGAAAGCTGGGACAGAGATTGGAAGTTCGATCCTCTGCATGATATCTGTGAGTTCTGCGCGGAGCAGGTCAGCTTGGTGCAGAGCCCGCGGGCATATGGCAGAATGGGCACACCAGCCATCACCCTCTAGAAACACAAAGATAAGTTGTTACTATATCATTATACAATGCAGGAGGACAGACAGCAGAATGTTATTTCTTATCAGGGGACAATGGAGAAGCTCATAACAAACAAGAAACAAAAAGTAGAAGATGGTCTCAATAAGCGCAGAGGTAACACTGACAGACCGTCTATCTCTAGGTGAGTAACATCAGTATAAACCACAGCAGAGGGGTAACACTGACAGACCGTCTCTCTCTAGGTGAATAACGTCAGTATAAACCACAGCAGAGGGGTAACACTGACAGACCGTCTATCTCTAGGTGGACAACGTCAGTATAAACCACAGCAGAGGGGTAACACTGACAGACCGTCTATCTCTAGGTGAATAACGTCAGTATAAACCACAGCAGAGGTAACACTGACAGACCGTGTATCTCTAGGTGGATAACGTCAGTATAAACCACAGCAGAGGTAACACTGACTGACCGTGTATCTCTAGGTGGATAACGTCAGTATAAACCACAGCAGAGGGGTAACACTGACAGACCGTCTCTCTCTAGGTGAGTAACATCAGTATAAACCACAGCAGAGGGGTAACACTGACAGACCGTCTCTCTCTAGGTGAATAACGTCAGTATAAACCACAGCAGAGGTAACACTGACAGACCGTCTATCTCTAGGTGAATAACGTCAGTATAAACCACAGCAGAGGGGTAACACTGACAGACCGTCTCTCTCTAGGTGGATAACGTCAGTATAAACCACAGCAGAGGTAGCACTGACAGACCGTCTATCTCTAGGTGGATAACGTCAGTATAAACCACAGCACAGAGGTAACACTGACAGACCGTCTCTCTCTAGGTGAATAACGTCAGTATAAACCACAGCATAGAGGTAACACTGACAGACCGTCTCTCTCTAGGTGAATAATGTCAGTATAAACCTCAGCAGAGGGATAAGACTTACAGACCATCTATCTCTAGGAGGAGATGTCTGGCCTCAGAGGTCTGAGCTATCCAGTAGTCCTACTGTAATTGCAATGAAGGAATTGGCCATAATAAGGCAGAAAAGAGCAGCTGCAGCAGCTATACCCACTACCCAGAAGCGCAAGTGGAAGGATTTGGTCCCTCTAGCGAAATCAGCATCAGTTTATTCAATGTGCTCTGCTTCATGCGATTTCTTAAACAGGTTTTAATTCGCTTTAGAGTGGAAAATCCTCTTTCACACTCAGCTGAGCTTACAGGTGTGGTCATTGTCCTTTCTATGCACATATTTGGATGTTGGAAAAGATTCTATGAGCTCAGTTGTTGTTGAAAATTTCTGCATTATTTGTTTTGAATCTAGATTTTTGTAGGGTTCTAGCTCAAACAATTTGGATGCAACCGCCCATTCTACTTTACTATTCTAATAGTTTAGGATTGCAGGACATCCATGTTTAGGATAATGCTCAAAGAGAATCTCACAAGCCTCATTGTGATCATGGCTGTCTATACTGAAAACTCTTGAAACACAGGATATGATTATATCTGGAAATCATGCTTCTAGGCGGTTAATAACTGTGTCTATATATTTACCATAGAAATTAGTCTTAAAAGCAGTATTAGCATCAGAATATTTTATGTAAAGGTCTGACTGTGAAGATACGTGGTTCCCAAATCACTCAGACACGGTATTAGGGGAAAAATAGAAGGATGATTTATTCTGCAGAACAGGATTAAATACAGCACAGCCCTGTAACGATAGCAGGTCCAACAAGTGAGGAAATCAGTTCAAATAAATCCAGTGAGATATGATCTACAGCATCATCTCTTGGCCAAAAGTAAGTCACACAGGTCCAGCTCCCAGGGTAGCCTGTTTTATCACCTCCTAATCCCACCTTGGGATCTGCCTGTCCAGGAGAGCTGTAAAAGGTCTGGATTGGTGGGCTGCTTACACTATCCAGCCCCCTCCCCTACCTCCCCAGGTGTCCTCCCTCAGGTGACCCCTGCTGGGACAGGCTCCTGGCTGTCTGTAGAGCTCACTAGTGGAGAGAACAGATATAACAATGATAGCTTAATTCACTCAACTCCTGAGTGTTCCCTGTGGAGGGGGAATGTAACCTCTGAAGTACTTTTCCAAGGAGATGTTATAGTTACATCACTGATCCTTCCTGATAACAATATGGCTGAAAAGTGCAGTTCAGGTATGGATTAGATTGAAGGGTTGTAACACTGGTTCCATACCCCATGCCCGTTGCTTTACACTGAGCAGTAACCAGCTAAAGGCAGATGAAGATTTTTAAAATGAGCAGGTGAGTGTTTCAGTTCCATAAACACAGTTTTGTGGAATCTAAAATGGGGTCTATTTCTGTTAAAAAGACCTCTTACCTTCGCCAAACTTTAGACAATTTAGACAAATGAGGCAGCAGATCTGAGAGCATCGTAAGTGAAGCTGTGGAATTGTATGTTCTCATATATTTGCTTAAACCTTCAGCTGTGAGGTCATCTCGTTCAGTGGCCTCTTACCAGTGCTCACTCACACTCACCAAGGATTCTCTTAAAGTCAGACAGCCACTTAGTGGCAGCAGCCAATTTACGTTTAATCTGAGGACAGTTCAATATATTCTGGATTTCAGTTAAACCAGTTGTCTTATATCTAACAGATATTTCACTAAATAAGGCCCCTCAGCAGCTGCTTGGGCCCTCGCAAGGGCCAGGCGGTGGTTTATACAATGACCATTACTCCACCCGTTTCATCTGCTACTCCTCTGTGCTCCGCATCACGACCGCAGCTCCATCACAGCCTACACCCAACAAACTAGATGTTTTTCAACTCTATATTGGCACTTTTTACAATTACTTTGTTAGTTAAAGTTTCTGCTTTGCCATCAATGATACTACATGTTGACTGACAGTAATCTCTTTTTTGACAACCGTATATAATGTATATAAAAATCTGCTTCAAGATGTCTGTCGTTTCATCACAGAACACTGATGTAATCTGCCGAATGCAAATGTTTAAAGCAATTCAAATCTTATTTGTAAAGCGAAGATGTCAAGGAATTCTTGCATTATTCTTTCCAAAGTGTAATTTGCATTCTTAATATCAATATCAAGATGTAGAACTCCTAGCCCAGCAGCGCTCAAGCAGATTTCCATATGATGTAGTATGTGCTAGTTTGTTTTTTTGCCAACCAAGAATAGTTCTTAAAGCTCCCACAAAAGCACCCCCTGCAAGTTACTCAACATTGAAACTGATCGTTCAATTTCCCATAACCCAGTATCTTCAAAAACAGGTTTTTGAACAATATTTGAACACAAATCACTGTGTAATTTACTTTGCTCATGGTCAATTAAATTGTGCATTAGAAGTATTTTGTACGGAATACTCACACATGTCACTTCCTGGTTTGTGCTGGTCTCCTTGTATATTTTATACACGTGGAACACATCATTCCATTATCTTCTACCAACAACCACTGATATGTTTTAAACCAGCCTCTATTTACTCCCAATATGCGATGTTTAGAGAAACATTTTTCATACGAAATGGACGGTGATTCATAATATGGACCAGGCTCGTCTTCAATGTCCTTCTTGGAAGTCTCTGGTGCCGTATAAATACAGCATAATAATAATCAATGTAGAGACCGACAAGTGGATCATCAGAGGAAGAACGTTTTGCAAGGAAAACCAAATTGAGGCACTGCTTGCAAAATAGATTGATGGGGTGAGAGTCTGATCCGGGGAAGACCAGTAAGGAGGGATGTGCAATAGTAAATGCGGGAGATGAGGAGTTACAGCTTCTGCAGTGTCTCGTGTGAGACGTGTGTGTATTCTGGGATGTTTTATAGATGTATGTAACGTGATTTAGTTAGAGAGTTGATGTGGGGGAGAAAGGATAACTCCTATGCAATGAGCATGTGCGGTGCGATTTATAGTCATGTTGTCAACAGATATAGAAATGTGAGGCAGGTAACCTCTGTTGGCAGATGGGAATATTATTAACTCTGTTTTTAAAACATTGAGTTTGAGTTGTGATCAGATCATTGACAACCTTGCTCAGCGCAGTCTCTGTGGAGTGTTGAGAACAAAAGTCTGACTGAAGAGGATCCAGTAGGATGTTTGTGGAAAGTAAGCGTGTGAGGCGAGTGTAGGCAATTCTCTCGAGAAGCTTGGAGGGGCACGGGAGCTGAGAGATGGGGCAGTAATTTGAGAGAGTGTTTGGGTCAGAATTTAGTTTTTTCAGAATATAAGTAATCACTGGATGCGTATATAATGATGGGAAGATGCCAGTATAGAGAGAGAGATTACAGATTTCAGTTAGATGTGGAATGAGCACAGGAGACGAGGACCTACTGATCTGTGAGGGAATGGGATCAAGAGGGCAGGAGGTAGAGTAGGAAGGTAAGAGGAGAGTAGATATTTCATCTTCATTTGTGGGATCAAATGAAGAGAGGGTGTCCGAGGTTGCTGGGAAGGAACTGAGCTGATTGCTTGTCCAGGGAGATGATACCATTTCTAGCAAGATCTTATCAATCTTGTCCTTGAAAACATACTGGTAGGTTAATTGGCTGCTATCAAATTGACCCTAGTCAGTCAGTCACTCTCTCTCTCTCTCTCTCTATGTCTGTCTCTGTCTGTGTGTGTGTTAGGGACTTTAGACTGTAAGCTCCAATGGGGCAGGGACTGATGTGAATGAGTTCTCTGTACAGCGCTGCGGAATTAGTGGCGCTATATAAATAAATGGTGGTGAAGTAGGAGGCAGGATCCTGAGCACTTATAGTAGGCGGAGGTTTTGGGGTGGGAGGATTTAGAAGATATTTAAATGTGTTAAAAAGGTGTTTATTCTGAGATAGTATCATTACTTAAATGTATTATATTTGTTCCATAGATATACTAACCTAGAACTATCACAAAGCATTCTCTTATTGTTCTGATATTAAAGGTTGGTAAGTGAATTGGTGCTTCACGAACTCAATTTCTGAATATAAATAATATTTGCAGATATTTATATTTTGCTAAAACATAGTAAAATTACACTATATTGACAACATCACAATTACTAAAATTTGGTTTACTAGCAGGTCAGCAGCGTGTGGGGTCCAACAATAGGGGTGTGGTCCTGGGGGCTACGCTCTACTTGGTGAGTGAAGTTTTGATGTAGGGTCCGGTGAATGAGGGTACGGACCTGTTCCAAGTAGCCTTATAATACACTGCAAATGTTGGGTATTTCACACCTACATTCTTATTAAACTACTTCTGTTGCCCCCATGTGGATTGTTAACGCCCAACTGCCAATACTTTCAATTTTGGTTTACCTTGTAAAAACTGCTGTTCCCTATATACTAACTATACCATATTGGCCCTTATACCGTATTGTACTGTGTCAGTTTCCCAAATTTACCAACTGCAGTAAAAGGTTATCTGCCATCAGGTGATCCTTCACAAATACTACTCGAGTTATTGTCTCAATAACTAGAGAAGGTTACCCCGTCTTTTTGTGCTTGAAAAAAAAGATTTACTTAATTGATACATTGTAACTATTCACAAAATTGTGTTAGCACTTTTGACATTGTCCTCTCTATTCAGACTTTATTAACATATATTTTTGTTTATATTGATAAAATGTAATTTTGATCACCTTTCTTTAGGGGAAGTCATTTTCAGATCTTTTAACAAAAAAAAAATACTACTGTGTGACATTACATTACTCCAATCTTAGGGTGATTGTGCTTTCCAGCTATCAATTGCTTGTCATGGACAAATTTATTGACAAATCCTCTTCATCTAAAGGCATTCTACTTTGTACTCCATCGAAAATGGGCCAAACAAGACAACCAGCTAACAAATCATCTTCATCTTCACAATCATCACAACTAGTAGAAGAAGTGGTGGTCTTAGCTCCTAACTCAATCGCTGAAGTGGCAAAGGAGATTTCAAAATTGATCATGCAACAAATTAATAAGAAATTTGAAGATCTTCGAACATCACTGGACTCGGTACGCACCGCAAGTGAATCTAACACCGCCAGAACTGCCAGTCTGGAACAGGGCACCAGCGATGTGGAGGACTCGGCACGCGCCGCAAGTGAATCCAACACCTCCAGAACTGCCAGTCTGGAACAGGGCACCAGCGATGTGGAGGACTCGGCACGTGCCACAAGTGAATCCAACACCGCCAGAACTGCCAGTCTGGAACAGGGCACCAGCGATGTGGAGGACTCGGCACGTGCCACAAGTGAATCCAACACCTCCAGAACTGCCAGTCTGGAACAGGGCACCAGCGATGTGGAGGACTCGGCACGCGCCGCAAGTGAATCTAACACCTCCAGAACTGCCAGTCTGGAACAGGGCACCAGCGATGTGGAGGACTCGGCACGCGCCGCAAGTGAATCTAACACCTCCAGAACTGCCAGTCTGGAACAGGGCACCAGCGATGTGGAGGACTCGGCACGCGCCGCAAGTGAATCTAACACCGCCAGAACTGCCAGTCTGGAACAGGGCACCAGCGATGTGGAGAACTCGTCACGTGCCACAAGTGAATCCAACACCTCCAGAACTGCCAGTCTGGAACAGGGCACAAGCGATGTGAAGGACTCGGTACGCACCGCAAGTGAATCTAACACCTCCAGAACTGCCAGTCTGGAACAGGGCACCAGTGATGTGGAGGACTCGGCATATCCACGTCAAGCACCACTTGATTCCCACACCAGGGTGCTCCAATCAATTACTGAAAATATGGAGGACTTAGAGAATACAAACAGAAGGAACAATTTGAGATTTATAGGGATACCGGAGCCGATTAAAGGCCAACACCTGGCACAATAGTTGAGCCTTACATTGCCTAGGGCTCTAGGCATTAACGTTGATACAGAACCGATCCAAACTGAAAGAGCACACAGGCTGGGCCCCAAACACAAATATGACTCTCGCCTTCGTACGGCTATCGCTAGGTTTCTGGATTCAGGGCCAAGGAGAAGATACTAATGGTGTTCAGAAAACAACCACAACTGTCAATTGATGACAGACGCATCATGATATTCCAAGATTTCAACCACCTCCATGGAACAAAAAAGAAAAGAATTCTCAACAGTGTGTCGGCACCTGGTTGACAATCAGCGATTCACCCTCCTGTATCCAGCTGTTCTTTACAGACCCGAACAAAGCCAAAGCTCATTTTCTCGTCCACGATCACGTAAGTCGCGATGATCCTTAATGAACATGTAATTTGTCAGAGTCTAATATTTTGCTTCTAGTGAATTCATTGATGCATATGTTCTGTTACTGACTCCCCCACACCCTCTTTAGGGTGCAGTTCTATACAGTTACTATTCTTATTCTTGTTTTGTTTATTCTTAATTACTTTGTTTTGTGTCCCACTTGGTAAGTGGATGCACAACACAAATTTAACTGGTTGGAAAAATGAAAATGGTTTTGATTCTGAGGCATTGCTTCTTATAATGCTATTGTGTGCTCTATATTATTCCATTTATCTAGGAATTTTGTCATCCAATTTTGAATCTATTGATGGCTGTCCTGCGGGAACCTCCATAAGTTCTGGTTCCTTCGCTCGCTGGGACAAGGGGGTCTTACAAACAAGCCCTTTGAGGGGCTAGGATGAGCTCTACTTATTTCTACTAACTATATCTTACTTATACACATAGCCCCACACAATTGGGTAACAACCTATTCTTTAAACTAACGTGCTGGAACATTGGAGGATTAAATTCACCACTTAAACGTAAAAGGGTTACCTCATTCTTAATTCTATATCAATCAATCCATAAACACAATCCACATTATCCAAATTGTAATGAGGCGAGGACAATCTTTCTTCCAACATCTACTAAAGACCCCCAGCTGGTGTCATCCTATAGACCTATCACACTTCTCAATGATGATATCAAAATTCTGGCCACTAGATTACAACCCTTTCTACCTGATCTGTGGACGAGCCACCAGCTGGGTTTTGTGAAGGGTCGCCCCTCGGTTAAGGGTATTAGAGCCGCAATTGCAGCCACGGTTGTATCTTAAAATAATCCACAAACACAAACTATGCTGCTTAGTCTGGATGCTAACAAGGCATTCGACACGATCTTGTGGCCTCATCTATATAACATATTGTCAGGTAGGGCATTTGGAGATGCCTTTATTGGTCTTATTCGCTATTTTTACAATACACCTAATACTACATTTCTTCTGAAAGGCTTGTGTGGGAATAGGATAGAGATGCACCGTGGTACACGCCAAGGTTGTCCACTTTCACCCCTCCTAACATATCTCTAGACCCATTATTACGCATTTTGCAGCAAACCCAGGTGTGACAGGATGGACCGCCTATGCCACCCTGTCTGTTGTTGCTGGGAACCGTCTGGGCTTACTTTTCCACCGTCCCTTTTCGTTATGAATATGCCCCTCCGGCTGCAGTGGGTGGAGCCTGCTGCCACCACTGAGCTCCTTTATGGCGCTCAGAACCACGTTCCTTCGGGGTAACTGTCACTGCTAGCGTACCTCGTTGCTGGTGTACTTGGGCTGGTACTCCTGACCTCTTACTATAGATCAGGGATGCTGTGGATGGATCCTCCTGGCGTATCACACTGACCAAAGCTGCTGGGTAGCAGGCAGAGCAGTGGTGCCGGAAAAGCTGGGTCCATGCTCAGAAACAGCCGGAGAACGGATTAGATTTAGGGTTTAATCTGCAGGTCACAGGATTACAGCAATATTGAAGATGTTTTCAAGCAGGTCTTTGAAGCAAGTGATGTTTATTTGCTTTCACTCTGGTTTAAGGTACCAGGTGATCAGGTCAGATGGAACATCTGAATGATACATTTCAGTGAGCAGGACAGTGCTTTTTATACAGATTTGGACACAGGCTATTTTTAGAATCAGGATGTAACCTGTTTACCAAAACATAGAATTACATGCATTGCAAAGCTAACAATATTTACACTTATCTGTGAAATTCTAGAAATTCTGTGATGTCCTGCATCTTGTTTTTAGACGCAGGAAATCTAGCAGCACATATTTAATTAAACCTTCCTGCCTTCAAGTGAACCTTCACACATCAAAAGATCCAATCAACATGAATCCTTTCTTTAGATAGTCGCAGAATACACATTCCCAAAGACAGGTACAACCCCAAACAAACCATTTCCTTACACTAAGATATACAAAAATGTTTCAAAACAAAGACTTATTGTATTAGATATATACATCAGAAATAAGGCATTTCCTCTACAAAGGTTAAAATAGAAAAACAAATGTTCTACCCTAGTCTCAGAAATAATTATATAATTATATAAATACGCACCCTGCTCTATTACCTTTAAACAAATTTATACCAGAAGTTATTTATATGTGATCCAGCCACACCAGGAATTTCAAGGAATCGGGGTTGGCCACCGTACCGTGAAGTTAAAATCACAGCTGATAATGTTTTATTATACTTGGCCAATCCTGATTTTTCACTACTATTAATATTAAAAAAAATAGATGAGTTTGGATCTATATGAGGATCATCTATTAATGTAGAGAAATCTACTGCTCTTTACCTTGGACCAGAAACTAATTGCCCAGCATGGGGCAGAGATGTCCCATCTACATGGGCTACTAAAAGTTTTACGTATCTTGGGGTTCAAATCAGCAAAAATCCTTCATCTTTATATCATTTAAATATCTCAAATGTTATATCATCCATTACCAAAGACTTGGAGGGGGGGGTCGTCTCCGGCTCTCCTATTGGGAAGGGCAAACTTGATGAAAATGGTGTCATTTCCCAAACTAATGTATTTTATACAATGCCGGCCTCTTCTCCTCACTCAACGAGATACTACATTGGTTAACTCACTTTTCCGCTCTTTATTTGTAATAAAAGGCCAAGAATAAGTTTGATGAAATTGCAACAACCAAAATCTAATGGTGGGATTTGTTTTCCAAATATCAGACATTATAACTACTCAGCCTCACAAACACCTAGGAGATTGGTCACTAGGTATGAATATTTATACAATACTTTGTTAGAAAGTAACTGTCTTCTGAATGTCAACTTAGTCTCCTTATTACGTATGTAGGTCCGGGACATTAAGATATAAGAGATAATTATGTATCATACGTAAAAATTTTGAGACATAAATTAAATCTAAATTCTCATAACTCTATTTTTCAAACACTCACATTAAACCCTGATTTTCAAAATGTCTCATCCTCCTACCCTATTGTGACTTGGAAAGAACGTGGTATTACTAACATAGGCTGTCTGCTGGATATTCCAAACTAGCGACCTCTTACATATGCCCAGGCGGTAGAGAAATGTAATTTTCTTAGTCCCTTTCCCTTTGCATATTTCCAGATACACCATTATATCACTAATGTAATTCGAGAATTCTCACCAGATGAATGGCAGAAATCCTTGGACTCCCTTTAGTCCTCCTCATGTAAGGCTATTACCCTCCATTATAATTTCATCAGAGATCGAACTGATCACTGTAAGGTTAGAACAGGTCTTTCTCAATGGTTACGCTCATTCCCAGATCTAACTGTAGATACTCTTCTGAAGAACCCAGAAGTTTCTTTGATACCAGGAATCATCATCACCATTTATATGGTGCCACTAATTCCGCAGTTTTATACTGAATTATTTTTAAATAAATATTTTCCCCTCACCGCAGTATCACGATGGGCTCAACATGTTTTCAGCGCTGTCCACGCTGTCATGAAGTGGATGCAGATTGATTCCATTGTCCATGGAGCTGTTCCCTGGTTAGAGCCTTCTGGCTTAAGGTCAAGGTGTCTGGTAAATAATCTCCCTTTTACACCTCAGTGGACAATCCTGGGCATACTACCTATAGGTCAACGTGACTAGGGGAGGTAGATGTCTCCTTCTGGCTCTCAGTGCAGCGGCTACAAAGACCATTTTGCAGGTATGGTCACAACCTGGGACTCCTCCCTTCAATGTATTTAAAGAAAGGTTGTCCTATATATCCAAGACAGACTGGCTCTAAGCCTCACTTACTAGAGAGTCTAAAGTTAAAGTTTTCTTCGAAATGTGGGAAAGTTATATCGACTCGTTACATCTGGATATCAAATCACAAATGTATAAAGGTTTCTCGTCAACCACATGGTAGAGAATTGTTGCTGATGACCCACCTATTCTATTGTAAAAGGGGGCACCTTCCTACACGGCAGTAACAGAGCACATTAAGCATCTTTATCCTCTATCAAAACTACTTGAATAATTCTCATACGTGTTATATACACTAACCATGGTTATACATGTTAAGAATCTTATTGGTATATGGTGTATTTAAAATTATCTACTGCAATTCATAATAGATTTTGATTGTACGATATTTCTCAATACATAGTTACTTAAACACTATATCCATCAATATTGTATTCTGTATTGCTTTGCTTCAGAATGTCAATAAAAATAATTTGAAAGAAAAAAATTAATTAAAAAAAAGGTGTTTGTGGTTAGAAGCCTGAGCAGAGATGAGAGATTGAGATTATGCTTGTTCAGCAGTGTCCAGAGCATTTCTATAGGAGTGTTAGATAACAGTACATGTAAGGACGTACAAGACCGACGTCAGTGACGCTTTGTGATAAAGTTTATGAAGATTTTGTGTTGGGTTATTGTACCTCTGGTGACATTCACGCGGCCTATGAAGAGTCGCCGGAGCTACTTCATCTAGGGCAGTTGTTGGGTTTGTTGAAAATAAGGTACTGCCCGATCAGGGGAGAATAATGTACAGACTGGGGTGAGAAAGTGCTGGAGAGAGAGATGGAAAACTGTTGAAAATTAATACAGTTAAGATTTATGTGGGTATGAGGCGTCTCGGACGGCAGAGAAATTAAAGTACTGGGGGAAAGCTTGTAGCTGATAAGTGATGATCCGGGAGGGAGAAAGGGGTGTTAAGGAAATCAAACATGGAGCTTAGTCTAGAGAAAACAAGATCAAGACAGTGGCCATCCTGATGAGTAGCAGATTCAATCCATTAAGAGAGGTAAAGTAAGGAGGTTAGAGAGAGTAGTTTGGAAGCAGCATTGGAATGTGGATTAGCAATAGGGGTGTTGAAATCACCCATGATGATGGTGGGGATGTCAGAGGAGAAGAAGTGAGGGGCCATGCAGAGAAGTGTTTAAGAAATTGTTGGTGTGGTCCAGGGTTCGATAGATGACAGTAACATACATAGATAATGGGTTAAAAATCCTAACAGCATGTACTTCAGAAGATGTGAGCGTGAATGATGGGACATTTGGTAGAACTGTGAATGTGCACTGTGGGGAGAGAAGTAGTCCAACCTCCCCTCCTTGTCTGCCTCCTGGTCTGGGGGTGTGGGTGAGATGGAGACCACCATGTGAAAGGGCTGCAGGTGAGGCAGTGTCTGATTGCATGAGCCATGTTTCTGTTATTGTCAGAAGGTTGAGGATGTTTGAGAGGAAGAGATCATGTATTGTCGTGCATTGAGCCAAAGAAGCCCTGCGATACAGATGTTTTACAAGAATACTACGCAAAACTTGAAAAAAATATGTAGGAAACATCTGACATAAGATTTAGGAGGAAATAACCTAAGTTAGAGAGGAGGGCCCTCAAAAATCTTCAGAAAGATACCTTTTGGTTATTAAGCCCGCTGATAAGGAAGGGGGCATTTTAATTCTTAATTGGGCAGACTATTTGAAGGAGTCCTTCAGACAATTATGTAAAATCACTTTTTATAATATCCTCTCTGAAGATCCAACTAATAAATTCCAGACAGAATTAAAGAATTAGCTTGAGTCTGTCCTTGTTGATGGGGGTAATAAGAAAGGAAGAGTTTAATTCTCTTTTACCTAAACACCCTGCTACACATCTTTTTTATTATTTGCTGAAAATTCACAAGTCACTTCACTCACCTCCAGGACGGCCTATTATTTTAGGGATAGGGTCCCTGACTTCTAATTTATCATTTTACATTGATACATTTTTTCAGGGTCACTTAAACATCCCAGGTCAGAGACACAATGCATATTCTGAAACTACTTGAGCAGATACACTGGTGCCCAGGTTGCTGGATGCCCAGGCCCTCTATACACATATCTCCCATGTGGCAGAGGTTGAATCGGTTAGATTTATTGTTATTAATGACACTGGGATCTCTGAGCCACAATGTGAGTTCTTATTGGCTTCTATTCTGTTTATTCTAACTCACAATTATTTTATTGAATCCACTTATTACCTTCAGGTACATGGGATGGCCATGGGCACCAGGTTTGCACCCAGTTATGAGAACTTATATATGGAGGCCTTTGAGGACCAGTATATCTGGGTGGTCCCTATGTGACGAACTTGGTGTTTTATGGCCATTATATTGATAATATATTATAATTTGGGAAGGTGGTTCTGATTTAGCACCCGAATGTCACTTTTAAATAATAATTTGTTTAATTTAGAATTCGCTCACCAATTGATTTTGTTTCAGTTAATTTTCTTGATGTAACCCTTCCGGTAAGTAATGAAATAATTATTTCAACTAATTAAGACCAAAATGTGGATTCGAGCTCCAATATTCATTATAATAGTGGTCATTATAGACTGTGGGTTAAAAATATCCAAAAGTGACAGATAAACAGGTTACGGCGCCACTGTACGCTGGATGAGGATTATCTAACACAAGCTTAAAACCTTTCTCCAGAGAGGTTATCCGGCTCAAGGGATAAAAGAAGCTAAAAACCATGCACTTAGGACAGACAAGATCTTTTGATATTTTTTTTATATGTAAACCAGGGCGAGTAGAGAATCATGGGAACAATAGAAGAAATGTATTGCTGTTTATTTCTAAATATAACAACAAGACTTATAAAATTAGGAATATATCGCAAATTATTGTAAATTGTTAAGACGAGACCCTGCTCTGGGAAATTTTCTGAGTGAGCAACCAAAAGGTGGCTTTCAAATAGAATAGTAATCTTAAAAATTTCCTTACACTAACTATGTTAAAATCAGCGGTAAACCCTCAGGTCAGAGGAACAAGGCTCAATAAACATGTCTGCATGACATGTGGATATATATAGAACGGGGACACAGTGAGTAATAACTCAATTTCTGAATTGTGAAACTATTAATGGCATTACTCACACTCATCTGTGCTTCTTACGTGTATTATCTCATCTATTTGTTACTTGCTTCTGTAGCTGGAGCTATGGGATCTGTGGTGCCTTATAAATTAATAATAATAAATTATTCTCATGTGAGTCACCAACACTTGTTTAGCCTATCTACACAGCAGGAGGCCGTTACCTTTCTTTCCTGTGTAGCTTTTCATTGTGAGTCTTACAACCTGTCTGAATAATAGAATAGCAAGTGATTTGGGAAATCACAGATTGATGAAAGTTTTATTAAAGTTTAAAACTGTGTTAACAAGTTTAGAGAATATATCACACCCTGGTGTTAAATATCTGATGTAATATATCAGACGCTGTGGTGCCACTAGCAGCACTTTAGAAAGGTGTTAACCCCTCTGGGTTGATTAATGTGCAGACTGTATGAATCAGTCTGGATTGGTTAAAGGGGCAGGAGTCTGGATTACCATCTGCCAGGGTAGGACTGCAAAACTGTATAAAAAGAGGACTGTTTTACCATGTAATGCATTATTGCATATTAAACTAGTGTGTAACTGTCCTTATTAGGACACAAGCTAATAAGCATGATTGCTTAAAAAAATTTCTGTTTTGGTGCCTACTTACCTGCTGTAAATCCCCTGACCTACAGATTAGACCCGAAGTAATCAGCTATCCGGCTGTTCTGAGGTTGGGACCCAGCATGCAGTACCACCGCTCTGCTCGCTACCTGTAGCTCTGGCCAGGGGGAACTATCTATATCAACCCTGATCTAAAGGAAGAGGTCTGGGGTACCAGCCCAGGTGTCCAGCAGGAGTTACCCTGAAGGAAGTGGTTCTAGGCACCGGGAAGGAGCCTAGTGGTGGCAGCAGAGCCCGTCCTACTGCGGTTAGAGGGGTTAGGTAGGTACTAACCACAGAATACCAGGAATATCCCACAAGACCGGCCGTTTTGGAGATGCTCTGACCCAGTCACCTAGCTAACACAATTTAGCCCTTGTCACAGTTGCTCAGATCCTCACATTGCCCATTTTACTGCTTCCAATACATCAACTTCAAGAATGGACGGTTCACTTGTTGCCGAATATACATATACACACACATAATTATATGCTTAATGCTTTATAGTATTGGCTAATGCGCATTCAGTCTTATCAATTTATTGCATGTCCCTAACTCCATAGTGAAGATTATCATTAGATAGTTACCTTTATTATCATGAATCATTATGTTTGTTATTCTACCTTTGTGAGAGAATTTCTTATATCATAAAATATATATTCATAGAGTGCTTGAGAACATTATAACATTGAAAATGTGTGTATATATATCTATAATATAAATGTCTAGTGGCGTGTGTTAGTCTGTCTGTGTGTGTGTGGAAAAAATAAAACCAAGCTGCAGCGCCATCTGCTGGGCGGAGTTATACACTGACCTACTAAATTCTTAGTGTGTGTGGAAAAAAAAAATTCAGAAAGGTCTGAAATTTGGTATACTAAGATGTTTTTAATTTGTTAATTTAATTTGTTAATTGTTAAAAGTGTTTATAAAGATTTAAAAAAAATATATTTATTTCTTGAAGAAGTGACAGTGGGGCGTGGTTGGTGGTTGCCGGGGGTGACAGTTGGGAGTGGTTGGTGGTTGAGGCCTGGGCTATGGCCCAAATGCATGACAAGAACCTTTTTAACACCTTAAGTAGCTTGATTTGACTAGAATGCATGAGTATCATGCACGGGTTAACTTATCTATATATATATAGACACACACATATATATACACATATATATGTACACACAAATACATACATACATACACACACACCATGGGAATGTGAGTACTCACCTTCTTTGTAGTGATTGTACACATTGATCAGAGTCATGTGATCACCTTCAGTAACCTGCAGATCACGACGAGCGCTCAGCACAGAGTCACTATGAGGAGCTGGCAGGAAGCAGCATGGGGCTGGGGATGTATAAGAGAGATAAATGGGTAATATAACTGGCAGAGTGTAAGCTGAACAGGGCTGGCTGGTACTGAGATTTCATCAGCGGAAAATAATAATATAATAATTGTGCTCCCTACAACCCTTCCAATTACTCCCTACAACTACTCCCTTCAACCCCTCCTACTACTCCCTTCAACCCCTCCTACTACTCCCTATAACCCCTCCTACTACTCCCTACAACCCCTCCTACTACTCCCTACAACCCCTCCTACTACTCCCTATAACCCCTTCTATTAGTCCCTATAACCCCTCCTACTACTCCCTACAACCCCTCCTACTACTCCCTACAACCCTTCCAACTCCTCCCTACAACTACTCCCTTCAACCCCTCCTACTACTCCCTACCACCCCTCCTAATACTCCCTATAACCCCTTCTATTAGTCCATATAACTGTCACGACTTGCACTCTGCAGCTGCTGTCTGCAGTGACTTTATTGGATTCATTATGTATTCTACTTGTAGTACCACTGCCCACCAAAGGGGCCACTGTGCTACTTTGATCATTTTCCTTGATTACTGAGAGTTGTGTCACCTGCATGAGGCCTATATAAACCTGCCTGCTTCATACGGTCTGGGCCAGATCATCAGGTCACTCCTGTGAGCATTTCCATGTGCTCAGCTTCTGTCTGCTATCTGGACTCCTGCATATTACTTCATTGAATTCTCTACTGCTGTTACCTGTGTCCTGGACTCCTGCATCTTCAACCATTATACCTGGTACTTATAGTTCCACGCTGCCTGTTGAAATCTACTATTGCAGTTACCTGTTGTTTCTCATCTGCACATTGAACTGTCTCGTGAGTTACCTTGTCATCTGTGTTTGTTAATAAACTCATTATAACCACTTATCCCCTCTCCGTGGTCATACCTGGGAAATCCGTGACAATAACCCTTCCTATAACTTCTCATATTACTCCATAGATCCCCTCCTACTACTCACTATTCCTCTTCCCTATAAACCCTGCTAGTACTACATATTACCCCTCCCTATATCTCCAACTATTACTCCATATAACCCCTCCCTATTACTCCTCCCATTATAATGTGGAACACTCTCTCTTGTACCGGTCAGCATGGCAGCCAGTGTGAGCATTTCGCTGACGCACTGAAATTCGCAGGCTGCTATGAGAGACTTGGAGATTTGAGCATCCAACGGAAACTCCGACATGACAATTCCAACCTCAGACAGGTTTCCATCGTCGTCCAGGGCTGCGAGGTAGTCCAGATCCTCAAGAGCCTGCATGAGAGTCTCAGGGGCTAGGAGAAAGTCAAAATATCCATCTATAAGTGATCTGGATATGATGAAGCCATCTGACATATAGCAAGGACGAACAAGAGGGAGAACACCGGATATTGTGAGCGGTATAAAATTGCTGGATGAAAAGGGTGTCCACATATAGATAGAGCGTGCAAGCGAGAGTCCTAAAGGTTCAGGAGAAGACAGAATGTCCACATATAGATAGAGCGTGCAAGCGAGAGTCCTAAAGGTTCAGGAGAAGACAGAATGTCCACATATAGATAGAGCGTGCAAGCGAGAGTCCTAAAGGTTCAGGAGAAGACAGAATGTCCACATATAGAGAGAGCGTGTGAGAGGGAGTCCTAAAGGTTCAGGAGAAGACAGAATGTCCACATATAGAGAGTGTGAGAGGGAGTCCTAAAGGTTCAGGGGAAGACAGAATGTCCACCTATAGAGAGAGCGTGTGAGAGGGAGTCCTAAAGGTTCAGGAGAAGACAGAATGTCCACCTATAGAGAGAGCGTGCGAGTGAGAGTCCTAAAGGTTCAGGAGAAGACAGAATGTCCACATATAGAGAGAGCGTGCGAGTGAGAGTCCTAAAGGTTCAGGAGAAGACAGAATGTCCACATATAGAGAGAGCGTGTGAGAGGGAGTCCTAAAGGTTCAGGAGAAGACAGAATGTCCACCTATAGAGAGAGCGTGCGAGTGAGAGTCCTAAAGGTTCAGGAGAAGACAGAATGTCCACATATAGAGAGAGCGTGTGAGAGGGAGTCCTAAAGGTTCAGGAGAAGACAGATTGTCCACATATAGAGAGAGAGAGTGTCCGAGTGAGAGTCCTAAAGGTTCAGGAGAAGACAGAATGTCCACATATAGAGAGAACGTGCCAGAGGGAGTCCTAAAGGTTCAGGGGAAGACAGAATGTC
Organism: Mixophyes australis; assembly: GCA_036250195.1. Taxonomy (NCBI): domain Eukaryota; kingdom Metazoa; phylum Chordata; class Amphibia; order Anura; family Limnodynastidae; genus Mixophyes; species Mixophyes australis. The sequence goes on from JAVHZZ010000001.1 coordinate 503,542,304, forward strand.
CACATATAGAGCGAGTGTGTGAGAGAGAGTCCTAAAGGTTCAGGAGAAGACAGAATGTCCACATATAGAGAGCATGCGAGAGGGAGTCCTAAAGGTTCAGGGGAAGACAGAATGTCCACATATAGAGAGAGCATGCGAGTGAGAGTCCTAAAGGTTCAGGAGAAGACAGAATGTCCACATATAGAGAGAGCGTGCGAGTGAGCGTCCTAAAGGTTCAGGAGAAGACAGAATGTCCACATATAGAGAGAGCGTGTGAGAGGGAGTCCTAAAGGTTCAGGAGAAGACAGATTGTCCACATATAGAGAGAGCGTGTGAGAGGGAGTCCTAAAGGTTCAGGAGAAGACAGAATGTCCACATATAGAGAGAGCGTGCGAGTGAGAGTCCTAAAGGTTCAGGAGAAGACAGAATGTCCACATATAGAGAGAGCGTGTGAGAGGGAGTCCTAAAGGTTCAGGAGAAGACAGAATGTCCACATATAGAGAGAGCGTGTGAGAGGGAGTCCTAAAGGTTCAGGAGAAGACAGATTGTCCACATATAGAGAGAGAGTGTGAGAGAGAGTCCTAAAGGTTCAGGAGAAGACAGATTGTCTACATATAGAGAGAGCGTGCGATTGAGCGTCCTAAAGGTTCAGGAGAAGACAGAATGTCCACATATAGAGAGAGCGTGCGAGTGAGCGTCCTAAAGGTTCAGGAGAAGACAGAATGTCCACATATAGAGAGAGCGTGTGAGAGGGAGTCCTAAAGGTTCAGGAGAAGACAGAATGTCCACATATAGAGAGAGAGAGTGCGAGAGGGAGTCCTAAAGGTTCAGGGGAAGACAGAATGTCCACATATAGAGAGAGCGTGCGAGTGAGAGTCCTAAAGGTTCAGGGGAAGACAGAATGTCCACATATAGAGAGAGCGTGTGAGAGGGAGTCCTAAAGGTTCAGGAGAAGACAGAATGTCCACATATAGAGAGAGAGTGTGAGAGGGAGTCCTAAAGGTTCAGGAGAAGACAGAATGTCCACATATAGAGAGAGAGTGTGAGAGGGAGTCCTAAAGGTTCAGGAGAAGAAAGAATGTCCACATATAGAGAGAGCGTGTGAGAGAGAGTCCTAAAGGTTCAGGAGAAGACAGAATGTCCACATATAGAGAGAGCGTGCGAGTGAGAGTCCTAAAGGTTCAGGGGAAGACAGAATGTCCACATATAGAGAGAGCGTGCGAGAGAGAGTCCTAAAGGTTCAGGGGAAGACAGAATGTCCACATATAGAGAGAGCGTGTGAGAGGGAGTCCTAAAGGTTCAGGAGAAGACAGATTGTCCACATATAGAGAGAGCGTGTGAGAGGGAGTCCTGAAGGTTCAGGAGAAGACAGAATGTCCACATATAGAGAGAGCGTGTGAGAGAAAGTCCTAAAGGTTCAGGGGAAGACAGAATGTCCACATATAGAGAGAGCGTGCGAGTGAGAGTCCTAAAGGTTCAGGAGAAGACAGAATGTCCACATATAGAGAGAGCGTGTGAGAGGGAGTCCTAAAGGTTCAGGAGAAGACAGATTGTCCACATATAGAGAGAGCGTGCGAGTGAGAGTCCTAAAGGTTCAGGAGCAGACAGAATGTCCACATATAGAGAGAGCGTGTGAGAGGGAGTCCTAAAGGTTCAGGAGAAGACAGAATGTCCACATATAGAGAGAGCGTGTGAGAGGGAGTCCTAAAGGTTCAGGAGAAGACAGATTGTCCACATATAGAGAGAGCGTGCGAGTGAGAGTCCTAAAGGTTCAGGAGCAGACAGAATGTCCACATATAGAGAGAGCGTGTGAGAGGGAGTCCTAAAGGTTCAGGAGAAGACAGAATGTCCACATATAGAGAGAGCGTGTGAGAGGGAGTCCTAAAGGTTCAGGAGAAGACAGAATGTCCACCTATAGAGAGAGCGTGCGAGTGAGAGTCCTAAAGGTTCAGGAGAAGACAGAATGTCCACATATAGAGAGAGCGTGTGAGAGGGAGTCCTAAAGGTTCAGGAGAAGACAGAATGTCCACATATAGAGAGAGCGTGTGAGAGGGAGTCCTAAAGGTTCAGGAGAAGACAGAATGTCCACATATAGAGAGAGCGTGTGAGAGGGAGTCCTAAAGGTTCAGGAGAAGACAGAATGTCCACATATAGAGAGAGCGTGCAAGAGGGAGTCCTAAAGGTTCAGGGGAAGACAGATTGTCCACATATAGAGAGAGAGTGTGAGAGAGAGTCCTAAAGGTTCAGGAGAAGACAGAATGTCCACATATAGAGAGAGCGTGTGAGAGGGAGTCCTAAAGGTTCAGGAGAAGACAGAATGTCCACATATAGAGAGAGCGTGCGAGAGGGAGTCCTAAAGGTTCAGGAGAAGACAGATTGTCCACATATAGAGAGAGAGTGTGAGAGAGAGTCCTAAAGGTTCAGGAGAAGACAGATTGTCTACATATAGAGAGAGCGTGCGATTGAGCGTCCTAAAGGTTCAGGAGAAGACAGAATGTCCACATATAGAGAGAGAGTGCGAGTGAGAGTCCTAAAGGTTCAGGAGAAGACAGAATGTCCACATATAGAGAGAGCGTGTGAGAGGGAGTCCTAAAGGTTCAGGAGAAGACAGATTGTCCACATATAGAGAGAGAGTGTGAGAGAGAGTCCTAAAGGTTCAGGAGAAGACAGATTGTCTACATATAGAGAGAGCGTGCGATTGAGCGTCCTAAAGGTTCAGGAGAAGACAGATTGTCCACATATAGAGAGAGCGTGTAAGAGGGAGTCCTAAAGGTTCAGGAGAAGACAGAATGTCCACATATAGAGAGAGCGTGCGAGTGAGAGTCCTAAAGGTTCAGGAGAAGACAGAATGTCCACATATAGAGAGAGAGTGCGAGAGGGAGTCCTAAAGGTTCAGGGGAAGACAGAATGTCCACATATAGAGAGAGCGTGCGAGTGAGAGTCCTAAAGGTTCAGGAGAAGACAGAATGTCCACATATAGAGAGAGCGTGTGAGAGGGAGTCCTGAAGGTTCAGGAGAAGACAGAATGTCCACATATAGAGAGAGAGTGTGAGAGGGAGTCCTAAAGGTTCAGGAGAAGACAGAATGTCCACATATAGAGAGAGCGTGTGAGAGAGAGTCCTAAAGGTTCAGGGGAAGACAGAATGTCCACATATAGAGAGAGCGTGCGAGTGAGAGTCCTAAAGGTTCAGGGGAAGACAGAATGTCCACATATAGAGAGAGCGTGCGAGAGAGAGTCCTAAAGGTTCAGGGGAAGACAGAATGTCCACATATAGAGAGAGCGTGTGAGAGGGAGTCCTAAAGGTTCAGGAGAAGACAGATTGTCCACATATAGAGAGAGCGTGTGAGAGGGAGTCCTGAAGGTTCAGGAGAAGACAGAATGTCAACATATAGAGAGAGAGTGTGAGAGGGAGTCCTAAAGGTTCAGGAGAAGACAGAATGTCCACATATAGAGAGAGCGTGTGAGTGAGAGTCCTAAAGGTTCAGGGGAAGACAGAATGTCCACATATAGAGAGAGCGTGTGAGAGAAAGTCCTAAAGGTTCAGGGGAAGACAGAATGTCCACATATAGAGAGAGCGTGCGAGTGAGAGTCCTAAAGGTTCAGGAGAAGACAGAATGTCCACATATAGAGAGAGCGTGTGAGAGGGAGTCCTAAAGGTTCAGGAGAAGACAGATTGTCCACATATAGAGAGAGCGTGTGAGTGAGAGTCCTAAAGGTTCAGGGGAAGACAGAATGTCCACATATAGAGAGAGCGTGCGAGTGAGAGTCCTAAAGGTTCAGGAGAAGACAGAATGTCCACATATAGAGAGAGCGTGTGAGAGGGAGTCCTAAAGGTTCAGGAGAAGACAGATTGTCCACATATAGAGAGAGCGTGTGAGTGAGAGTCCTAAAGGTTCAGGAGCAGACAGAATGTCCACATATAGAGAGAGCGTGTGAGAGGGAGTCCTAAAGGTTCAGGAGAAGACAGAATGTCCACATATAGAGAGAGCGTGCGAGTGAGAGTCCTAAAGGTTCAGGAGAAGACAGATTGTCCACATATAGAGAGAGCGTGCGAGTGAGAGTCCTAAAGGTTCAGGAGAAGACAGATTGTCCACATATAGAGAGAGCGTGCGAGAGGGAGTACTAAAGGTTCAGGGGAAGACAGAATGTCCACATATAGAGAGAGCGTGCGAGAGGGAGTCCTAAAGGTTCAGGGGAAGACAGAATGTCCACATATAGAGAGAGCGTGCGAGTGAGAGTCCTAAAGGTTCAGGGGAAGACAGAATGTCCACATATAGAGAGAGCGTGCGAGAGGGAGTCCTAAAGGTTCAGGAGAAGACAGAATGTCCACATATAGAGAGAGCGTGCGAGAGGGAGTCCTAAAGGTTCAGGGGAAGACAGAATGTCCACATATAGAGAGAGCGTGCGAGTGAGAGTCCTAAAGGTTCAGGGGAAGACAGAATGTCCACATATAGAGAGAGCGTGCGAGTGAGAGTCCTAAAGGTTCAGGAGAAGACAGAATGTCCACATATAGAGAGAGCGTGCGAGAGGGAGTCCTAAAGGTTCAGGAGAAGACAGAATGTCCACATATAGAGAGAGCGTGTGAGAGGGAGTCCTAAAGGTTCAGGAGAAGACAGAATGTCCACATATAGAGAGAGCGTGTGAGAGGGAGTCCTAAAGGTTCAGGAGAAGACAGAATGTCCACATATAGAGAGAGCGTGCAAGAGGGAGTCCTAAAGGTTCAGGGGAAGACAGAATGTCCACATAAAGAGAGAGCGTGTGAGAGAGAGTCCTAAAGGTTCAGGGGAAGACAGAATGTCCACATATAGAGAGAGCGTGCGAGAGGGAGTCCTAAAGGTTCAGGAGAAGACAGATTGTCCACATATAGAGAGAGAGTGTGAGAGAGAGTCCTAAAGGTTCAGGAGAAGACAGATTGTCTACATATAGAGAGAGCGTGCGATTGAGCGTCCTAAAGGTTCAGGAGAAGACAGAATGTCCACATATAGAGAGAGAGTGCGAGTGAGAGTCCTAAAGGTTCAGGAGAAGACAGAATGTCCACATATAGAGAGAGCGTGTGAGAGGGAGTCCTAAAGGTTCAGGAGAAGACAGATTGTCCACATATAGAGAGAGAGTGTGAGAGAGAGTCCTAAAGGTTCAGGAGAAGACAGATTGTCTACATATAGAGAGAGCGTGCGATTGAGCGTCCTAAAGGTTCAGGAGAAGACAGATTGTCCACATATAGAGAGAGCGTGTAAGAGGGAGTCCTAAAGGTTCAGGAGAAGACAGAATGTCCACATATAGAGAGAGCGTGCGAGTGAGAGTCCTAAAGGTTCAGGAGAAGACAGAATGTCCACATATAGAGAGAGAGTGCGAGAGGGAGTCCTAAAGGTTCAGGGGAAGACAGAATGTCCACATATAGAGAGAGCGTGCGAGTGAGAGTCCTAAAGGTTCAGGAGAAGACAGAATGTCCACATATAGAGAGAGCGTGTGAGAGGGAGTCCTGAAGATTCAGGAGAAGACAGAATGTCCACATATAGAGAGAGAGTGTGAGAGGGAGTCCTAAAGGTTCAGGAGAAGACAGAATGTCCACATATAGAGAGAGCGTGTGAGAGAGAGTCCTAAAGGTTCAGGGGAAGACAGAATGTCCACATATAGAGAGAGCGTGCGAGTGAGAGTCCTAAAGGTTCAGGGGTAGACAGAATGTCCACATATAGAGAGAGCGTGCGAGAGAGAGTCCTAAAGGTTCAGGGGAAGACAGAATGTCCACATATAGAGAGAGCGTGTGAGAGGGAGTCCTAAAGGTTCAGGAGAAGACAGATTGTCCACATATAGAGAGAGCGTGTGAGAGGGAGTCCTGAAGGTTCAGGAGAAGACAGAATGTCAACATATAGAGAGAGAGTGTGAGAGGGAGTCCTAAAGGTTCAGGGGAAGACAGAATGTCCACATATAGAGAGAGCGTGTGAGAGAAAGTCCTAAAGGTTCAGGGGAAGACAGAATGTCCACATATAGAGAGAGCGTGCGAGTGAGAGTCCTAAAGGTTCAGGAGAAGACAGAATGTCCACATATAGAGAGAGCGTGTGAGAGGGAGTCCTAAAGGTTCAGGAGAAGACAGATTGTCCACATATAGAGAGAGCGTGTGAGTGAGAGTCCTAAAGGTTCAGGAGCAGACAGAATGTCCACATATAGAGAGAGCGTGTGAGAGGGAGTGCTAAAGGTTCAGGAGAAGACAGAATGTCCACATATAGAGAGAGCGTGCGAGTGAGAGTCCTAAAGGTTCAGGAGAAGACAGATTGTCCACATATAGAGAGAGCGTGCGAGTGAGAGTCCTAAAGGTTCAGGAGAAGACAGATTGTCCACATATAGAGAGAGCGTGCGAGAGGGAGTACTAAAGGTTCAGGGGAAGACAGAATGTCCACATATAGAGAGAGCGTGCGAGAGGGAGTCCTAAAGGTTCAGGTGAAGACAGAATGTCCACATATAGAGAGAGCGTGCGAGTGAGAGTCCTAAAGGTTCAGGGGAAGACAGAATGTCCACATATAGAGAGAGCGTGCGAGAGGGAGTCCTAAAGGTTCAGGAGAAGACAGAATGTCCACATATAGAGAGAGCGTGCGAGTGAGAGTCCTAAAGGTTCAGGAGAAGACAGAATGTCCACATATAGAGAGAGCGTGTGAGAGGGAGTCCTAAAGGTTCAGGAGAAGACAGATTGTCCACATATAGAGAGAGAGTGTGAGAGAGAGTCCTAAAGGTTCAGGAGAAGACAGATTGTCTACATATAGAGAGAGCGTGCGATTGAGCGTCCTAAAGGTTCAGGAGAAGACAGATTGTCCACATATAGAGAGAGCGTGTAAGAGGGAGTCCTAAAGGTTCAGGAGAAGACAGAATGTCCACATATAGAGAGAGCGTGCGAGTGAGAGTCCTAAAGGTTCAGGAGAAGACAGAATGTCCACATATAGAGAGAGAGTGCGAGAGGGAGTCCTAAAGGTTCAGGGGAAGACAGAATGTCCACATATAGAGAGAGCGTGCGAGTGAGAGTCCTAAAGGTTCAGGAGAAGACAGAATGTCCACATATAGAGAGAGCGTGTGAGAGGGAGTCCTGAAGGTTCAGGAGAAGACAGAATGTCCACATATAGAGAGAGAGTGTGAGAGGGAGTCCTAAAGGTTCAGGAGAAGACAGAATGTCCACATATAGAGAGAGCGTGTGAGAGAGAGTCCTAAAGGTTCAGGGGAAGACAGAATGTCCACATATAGAGAGAGCGTGCGAGTGAGAGTCCTAAAGGTTCAGGGGAAGACAGAATGTCCACATATAGAGAGAGCGTGCGAGAGAGAGTCCTAAAGGTTCAGGGGAAGACAGAATGTCCACATATAGAGAGAGCGTGTGAGAGGGAGTCCTAAAGGTTCAGGAGAAGACAGATTGTCCACATATAGAGAGAGCGTGTGAGAGGGAGTCCTGAAGGTTCAGGAGAAGACAGAATGTCAACATATAGAGAGAGAGTGTGAGAGGGAGTCCTAAAGGTTCAGGAGAAGACAGAATGTCCACATATAGAGAGAGCGTGTGAGTGAGAGTCCTAAAGGTTCAGGGGAAGACAGAATGTCCACATATAGAGAGAGCGTGTGAGAGAAAGTCCTAAAGGTTCAGGGGAAGACAGAATGTCCACATATAGAGAGAGCGTGCGAGTGAGAGTCCTAAAGGTTCAGGAGAAGACAGAATGTCCACATATAGAGAGAGCGTGTGAGAGGGAGTCCTAAAGGTTCAGGAGAAGACAGATTGTCCACATATAGAGAGAGCGTGTGAGTGAGAGTCCTAAAGGTTCAGGGGAAGACAGAATGTCCACATATAGAGAGAGCGTGCGAGTGAGAGTCCTAAAGGTTCAGGAGAAGACAGAATGTCCACATATAGAGAGAGCGTGTGAGAGGGAGTCCTAAAGGTTCAGGAGAAGACAGATTGTCCACATATAGAGAGAGCGTGTGAGTGAGAGTCCTAAAGGTTCAGGAGCAGACAGAATGTCCACATATAGAGAGAGCGTGTGAGAGGGAGTCCTAAAGGTTCAGGAGAAGACAGAATGTCCACATATAGAGAGAGCGTGCGAGTGAGAGTCCTAAAGGTTCAGGAGAAGACAGATTGTCCACATATAGAGAGAGCGTGCGAGTGAGAGTCCTAAAGGTTCAGGAGAAGACAGATTGTCCACATATAGAGAGAGCGTGCGAGAGGGAGTACTAAAGGTTCAGGGGAAGACAGAATGTCCACATATAGAGAGAGCGTGCGAGAGGGAGTCCTAAAGGTTCAGGGGAAGACAGAATGTCCACATATAGAGAGAGCGTGCGAGTGAGAGTCCTAAAGGTTCAGGGGAAGACAGAATGTCCACATATAGAGAGAGCGTGCGAGAGGGAGTCCTAAAGGTTCAGGAGAAGACAGAATGTCCACATATAGAGAGAGCGTGCGAGAGGGAGTCCTAAAGGTTCAGGGGAAGACAGAATGTCCACATATAGAGAGAGCGTGCGAGTGAGAGTCCTAAAGGTTCAGGGGAAGACAGAATGTCCACATATAGAGAGAGCGTGCGAGTGAGAGTCCTAAAGGTTCAGGAGAAGACAGAATGTCCACATATAGAGAGAGCGTGCGAGAGGGAGTCCTAAAGGTTCAGGAGAAGACAGAATGTCCACATATAGAGAGAGCGTGTGAGAGGGAGTCCTAAAGGTTCAGGAGAAGACAGAATGTCCACATATAGAGAGAGCGTGTGAGAGGGAGTCCTAAAGGTTCAGGAGAAGACAGAATGTCCACATATAGAGAGAGCGTGCAAGAGGGAGTCCTAAAGGTTCAGGGGAAGACAGAATGTCCACATAAAGAGAGAGCGTGTGAGAGAGAGTCCTAAAGGTTCAGGGGAAGACAGAATGTCCACATATAGAGAGAGCGTGCGAGAGGGAGTCCTAAAGGTTCAGGAGAAGACAGATTGTCCACATATAGAGAGAGAGTGTGAGAGAGCGTCCTAAAGGTTCAGGAGAAGACAGATTGTCTACATATAGAGAGAGCGTGCGATTGAGCGTCCTAAAGGTTCAGGAGAAGACAGAATGTCCACATATAGAGAGAGAGTGCGAGTGAGAGTCCTAAAGGTTCAGGAGAAGACAGAATGTCCACATATAGAGAGAGCGTGTGAGAGGGAGTCCTAAAGGTTCAGGAGAAGACAGATTGTCCACATATAGAGAGAGAGTGTGAGAGAGAGTCCTAAAGGTTCAGGAGAAGACAGATTGTCTACATATAGAGAGAGCGTGCGATTGAGCGTCCTAAAGGTTCAGGAGAAGACAGATTGTCCACATATAGAGAGAGCGTGTAAGAGGGAGTCCTAAAGGTTCAGGAGAAGACAGAATGTCCACATATAGAGAGAGCGTGCGAGTGAGAGTCCTAAAGGTTCAGGAGAAGACAGAATGTCCACATATAGAGAGAGAGTGCGAGAGGGAGTCCTAAAGGTTCAGGGGAAGACAGAATGTCCACATATAGAGAGAGCGTGCGAGTGAGAGTCCTAAAGGTTCAGGAGAAGACAGAATGTCCACATATAGAGAGAGCGTGTGAGAGGGAGTCCTGAAGATTCAGGAGAAGACAGAATGTCCACATATAGAGAGAGAGTGTGAGAGGGAGTCCTAAAGGTTCAGGAGAAGACAGAATGTCCACATATAGAGAGAGCGTGTGAGAGAGAGTCCTAAAGGTTCAGGGGAAGACAGAATGTCCACATATAGAGAGAGCGTGCGAGTGAGAGTCCTAAAGGTTCAGGGGTAGACAGAATGTCCACATATAGAGAGAGCGTGCGAGAGAGAGTCCTAAAGGTTCAGGGGAAGACAGAATGTCCACATATAGAGAGAGCGTGTGAGAGGGAGTCCTAAAGGTTCAGGAGAAGACAGATTGTCCACATATAGAGAGAGCGTGTGAGAGGGAGTCCTGAAGGTTCAGGAGAAGACAGAATGTCAACATATAGAGAGAGAGTGTGAGAGGGAGTCCTAAAGGTTCAGGAGAAGACAGAATGTCCACATATAGAGAGAGCGTGTGAGTGAGAGTCCTAAAGGTTCAGGGGAAGACAGAATGTCCACATATAGAGAGAGCGTGTGAGAGAAAGTCCTAAAGGTTCAGGGGAAGACAGAATGTCCACATATAGAGAGAGCGTGCGAGTGAGAGTCCTAAAGGTTCAGGAGAAGACAGAATGTCCACATATAGAGAGAGCGTGTGAGAGGGAGTCCTAAAGGTTCAGGAGAAGACAGATTGTCCACATATAGAGAGAGCGTGTGAGTGAGAGTCCTAAAGGTTCAGGAGCAGACAGAATGTCCACATATAGAGAGAGCGTGTGAGAGGGAGTGCTAAAGGTTCAGGAGAAGACAGAATGTCCACATATAGAGAGAGCGTGCGAGTGAGAGTCCTAAAGGTTCAGGAGAAGACAGATTGTCCACATATAGAGAGAGCGTGCGAGTGAGAGTCCTAAAGGTTCAGGAGAAGACAGATTGTCCACATATAGAGAGAGCGTGCGAGAGGGAGTACTAAAGGTTCAGGGGAAGACAGAATGTCCACATATAGAGAGAGCGTGCGAGAGGGAGTCCTAAAGGTTCAGGTGAAGACAGAATGTCCACATATAGAGAGAGCGTGCGAGTGAGAGTCCTAAAGGTTCAGGGGAAGACAGAATGTCCACATATAGAGAGAGCGTGCGAGAGGGAGTCCTAAAGGTTCAGGAGAAGACAGAATGTCCACATATAGAGAGAGCGTGCGAGTGAGAGTCCTAAAGGTTCAGGAGAAGACAGAATGTCCACATATAGAGAGAGCGTGCGAGAGGGAGTCCTAAAGGTTCAGGAGAAGACAGAATGTCCACATATAGAGAGAGCGTGCGAGAGGGAGTCCTAAAGGTTCAGGGGAAGACAGAATGTCCACATATAGAGAGAGCGTGCGAGTGAGAGTCCTAAAGGTTCAGGGGAAGACAGAATGTCCACATATAGAGAGAGCGTGCGAGTGAGAGTCCTAAAGGTTCAGGAGAAGACAGAATGTCCACATATAGAGAGAGCGTGCGAGAGGGAGTCCTAAAGGTTCAGGAGAAGACAGAATGTCCACATATAGAGAGAGCGTGTGAGAGGGAGTCCTAAAGGTTCAGGAGAAGACAGAATGTCCACATATAGAGAGAGCGTGTGAGAGGGAGTCCTAAAGGTTCAGGAGAAGACAGATTGTCCACATATAGATAGAACATGTGAGAGGGAATCCACGTGGTTTGGGATAAGACAGATTGTTCATAGGGAGAGAGAGAATGAGACAGTTTATCCATATTTCATATAAAGTGTGTGGGAAGGAGAATCACAGGTTATGGGGAAAAAAGAATGGTCAGGATATCCACATTGGTATAAAGAGAATTGGGGCAAACTTGGGAAAGCACACAGCAAATCTTCAATTTACACCAATGCACTCATTTATTTCAATGTATTTTACCAGGTCTGTCCAAAAAATCACATTGTCCAAGGTCTGCAATGTCCAGTCTCTTCAGTAAGAGGACCATACGGCTCAGATTCTCCTGCAGAATTCGAGGAGGTGAAAAATCTGACATCTCTGTTTGAAAAGTAGTTTCTGAGTACAATCGATAACAAATACCTTAAAATGAAAACATAACAAAACATCACTAAACACACAGGACACATACACCAATAGTAACACACCACTAGCCAGGACACACACACACACACACACACACACACATCACTAGATGGAGTCATAACATACACATACAAGAATGGAGACAGAGAGAAAAACATTGTTTGCAATGTACCAACCCCTCAAAGTCAACTCCACTAATTACATCCGTGATCCTTATTTTACCCCATTGTAGATTATGAATTATATTTGATTACATATAAATAGTGGGTTTTACTGTTCTCGGCCTAAGAGATGACACCAAGGGAGTCACACAGACATCGGAAGCAGAATATCTCCCACTCCAAGTCCTCTCCCAGACATCCAGGATGGGACTGCGCACAGTTGAGCTTTAGTAGAACAGTTCTGGCTGCTGAGCTAGTACTGTGTACTAAGATTGATACAACATAATTTAGAGTTCTACAGGAGAAAAACACTCTACCCGACATCACTGCTACAGGAAGACAACATCCAACACTCTACTGTGAGCTGAGTAACCCTCTGCCTCATGCACCTGCTGTGTCCTCTACCTGGAGACTCCCTAATGAGCTTTTATCATGGATAATATCACTGCTAGGGGGACACACAGTGGGGGAACAGACAATCTTTCTGCACGAAGCGTTTCTCTCACAAAGTGTCTACAAAATGTAATTAAACAACACAGGTGAACAAACAGATCATCTGGAGATATCCAGAAAGAAGCTGCATCTACCACAACCTGACTCTAACTGCACCGGACATTGCAAACAGCCTCACCCTTCTGGCAATAACAGAAACATGGCTCATGCAATCAGACACTGCCTCACCTGCAGCCCTTTCACATGGTGGCCTCCATCTCACCCACACCCCAGACCAGGAGGCAGACAAGGAGGGGGGGTTGGACTACTTCTCTCCCCACAGTGCACATACACAGTTCTACCAAATGTCCCATCACTCACGGTCACATCTTCTGAAGTACATACTGTTAGGATTTTGAACCCATTCTCTATGCGTGTTGCTGTTATCTATCGCCCCCCTGGTCCACACCAACAATTTCTTAAACTCTTCTCTGCGTGGCTCCCTCACTTCTTCTCCTCTGACAACCCCACCATCATCATTTCAACATCCCTATTTCTAATCCACGTTCCAATGCTGCTTCCAAACTGCTCTCTCTAACATCCTCACTTGACCTCTCCCAGTGGATTGAATCCGCTACTTATCAGGATGGCCACTGTCTTGATCTTGTATTGTCTAGATCAGTGTTGGCTAACCAGTGACACTCCAGGTGTTATGAAACTACAAGTCCCAGCATGCTTTGCCAATATACAGCAGCTTATTGCTGGAAGGGTATGCTGGGACTTGTAGTTTTACAACACCTTGAGTGTCACAGGTTAGCCAACACTGCTCTAGATTTTTCTAAGTCTCTGATTTCCTTAACACTCTTTTCTCCCTCTCAGATCTTCAACTAATCAGCTACACACTCACCCCAATGCTCTAACCTGCCTGCTGTCAAAGTCTTCCAAGCCTCCTCATACCGCACAAATCTTAACTATTAATTTTTAACAGTTTTCCCCCTTTCTCCAACACCTTCTCTCTTCAATCTCTACATTTTCCTCCCCTGATCGGGCAGTTCCTCATTTTCACCAAACCCCAGCAACTGCCCTGGATCACGTGGCTCCAGCGACTCTTCATACTCGGAGTAGACTTCGTTGCCAACATTATCATTGATTTATATAGCACCACTAATTCCGCAGCGCTGTACAGAGAACTCACTCACATCAGTCCCTGCCCCATTGGAGCTTACAGTCTAAATTCCCTAACATATACACACACACACACACACACATACACAGACAGACAGACAGACAGACTAGGATCAATTTTGACACAAGCCAATTAACCTACTAATATGTTTTTGGATTGTGGGAGGAAACCGGAGCACCCGGAGGAAACCCACGAAAACACGGGGAGAACATACAAACTTCACACAGATAAGGTCATAGTCGGGAATTGAACTCATGACCCCAGTGCTGTGAGACAGAAGTACTAACCACTAAGCCACCGTGTTGCCCCAAACGCCTTTTTAACACATTAAATATCTTCTTAATCCTCTCACACCAAACCCTCCATCTACCATCAGTGCCCAGAATCTTGCTTCTTATTTCAAGGACAAGATTGATAACATCCGGCTAGAAATCTCCCTGGACAAGCAATCAGCTCAATTCCTTCCCAGCACCCTCTGTCACCCTCTCATTTGATCCACAAATGAAGATGAAGCATCTACTCTCTTCTTATCTCCCTACTCTACCTCCTGTCCTCTTAATCCCTTACCCTCAGAAATTGATAGGTCCCTGTCTCCTATGCTCATTCCACCTATAACTATTATATAATATAATATAGTAAAAAAGGGAATAGGTTGCGCTTCCTCCAAATATGTTTAGCAGCCAGATAGGAACCTGAAATTGAAAGGGAGATCCCTAAACCTCCCGACCAAGGATAGATAAATATAGAAATGGACAGAATTAATAATATTCCCAACCACTAATAGAAGTTATCTACCTGACATTTCTATTTCCGCTGACAACATGACCATAAATCCCACCCCGCAAGCTCACTGCCTAGGTGTAATCCTTGACTCGCAAATATCCTTTGTTCCCCATATCGACTATGTCTAAATCACATTACATACATCTTAAAAACATTTCCAGAATAAGTACATATCTGACACAAGACACTGCAAAAATTATAATTCGTGAACTCATCATCTCCCGCATCGACTATTGCAATTCCCTCCTAACTGGTCTTCCCTTAAATGGACTCAAACCCCTACAATTTATTTTGCACGCAGCGGCAAGATTTATTTTTTTTGCAAATCGTTCTTCCTCTGCTGAGTCACTCTGTCAGTCTCTACATTGGTTGCCTGCATTTCAACAAATCCAATATAAAATTCTTAAACTAACATACAAGGCCGTCAACAAAGCCGCACCGACATCTCCTCACTGGTCTCAAAATATCTCCCAATTAGACACCTCCGTTCTGCGCCTCTCATCCACTCTCATAACAAACCTTCAAGCGTTCTCTGATAACCCCACCTCTTCAGACAAGCTTATAATATTCCCCACCACCCTCCTAACCTCACTAGATTACCCTACTACCACCCGTTACACAATTCACACAAGACATCAACTGTCTGACAAACATTTCTGTGTTATTTTACCTTTGCAATCTGGCTGGACCAAAATGCAATCTGTAGACTTCACCTCATGTATCCAAGTCGCATTGTCCCATAGAATGTAAGCTTGCGGGCAGCGCCCTCTCAACTCTGTCTGTATTACCCGGTTTGTTTATTACTGTGTTTGTTCCCAACTGCAAAGCGCTACGGAATGTGCTGGCGCTATATAAATGTTGATGATGATGATAATCCAAACAGCAGGCAATGTAGTAACACACAGGGATCCCTGAGCTCTCTCAGACCTCTTGTGTGAGAACGGACAGTATAACTGGACTCTGCACAGCGCAGCATAAACGTTGATTTCACTAGAATTCTTTACAAAGTATTTTACCAGGAAGAGAACATTGAAAGTCACTTGTCGCTTTCAAATATGTCCCACGTGAGAAATGGTCAATGCAAAAAAAAGGGATTTAATGTAAAGATGGAAACGGGAGTCATCCGACAATATAATGTCATTGTGCGGGGAGAGACTAAAGAATAAAGTCCAATAATAAATTCTGCAAGATGGAGAAGAAATGACAGAGTACTGTCAGTGACATAACTAGGATGAGACGCCCCCAGACATACACCCCAGTATTGTACTCACCATCCTGAACCTGAGCTCTCATCTTGCGGATCTCTGCTCTCCGTTTACATATCGGCCGATAAACCTGAGAATCTGCACGAATTCGAGGATTGTAAACCTGGGGAAAGACAAAGTAACTTACTGTATAAATTCATTTCAATTACTGGTGCAGTGCGCCGATGTATCATTGTAAAAGTACTGATTTTGGTTTTTGGTAATTGTGACTGGATCACTTATAAATAACTTATGGTAAAAATTTATTTAAAGGAAATAGCACAGGGCGCTTATTTATATCATTGCAAATGTACTTATTTTTGATATTGTGTGTATTTTGGTAAAGGGAATATCTTTATTTCTGAGACCAGGGGAGGAAATTTGTTTGTTTTATCTTTGCTAGAGGAAATGCATGATTTCTGAGGTATATATCTGATACAATAAGCCTTTGTGGAGGAAGTCTTTTGTGTATAGTGATGTGGGGAAATGACTTACTTTGTAGTTTTGTTCCTTTCTTTGGGAATGTGTATTATGCAACTGTCTGAAGAAAGGACCCATGTTAATTTCATGTTAATTAGACCTTTTGATGTGTGAGTCCAGGAGGCGCAGGAAGGTTTAATTAGACTGCTGTTAGATTTCCTGTGTCCAAGATAAGATGCAGGAACTCACAGCAAGTTTTAGGATATCACAGATAAGTGTAAATATTGTTAGCTTTGCATTGCATGTAAATCCATGTTTGGGTAAACAAATTGCATCCTGATTCTAAAAATAGCTCAGACCTCAGTGGCTGGCTTACCCTTAGAGCTGTGTTCAAATCTGTATAAAAAGCACTGTCTTGTATTGAAAATTGTTCTTCTCGTTCCTTCTGACCTGCTCCCCAGTACCTTCAACCAGGGTGAGCAAATAAACATCACTTGCTTCAAAGACCTGCTTGGAAACTTCTCTATCCCTGTGTCCTACAGATTAGACCCAAAGTCTAATCCATTCCCAGCTGTTTCTGAGGTTTGGACCCAGCTTCCCAGCACCACCACTCTGCCTGCTACCCAGCAGCTCTGGTCAGTGTGATAGGCCAGGGGGGAATCCATCAACAACTACCCTGTTCCATAGGAAAAAGTCAGGAGTACCAGCCCAGATACACCAGTAACGGGGTACACTCGCAGCGTTAGGTACCCAGAAGGAACCCGGTTCTGGATGCCGGTAAGGATTCCAGTGGTGGCAGTATTTGTAAGCCCCTCCTACTGCAGTTAGAGGGCGCATTTGGGATAACGAAAGGGAACGGTGGCAAAGTAAGCTCAGCTGGTTCCCAGCAACAACAGACAGAGACACAGGCGGCCCATCCTGTCACAGTAATGTATTGTAGTATGTCATGTTGGAGGCAACTTGTTATTGTAACATCATAATAGAAATGAAATTCCATGTTAATTAAGTTTTTCATCTAAAAGTGACCAACACATCTCTGAGTGCACAACAGGGGGTCGTTATCCTTTGTACCCTGTGTTAGAGACAGATAAGGAAAACACCTGAACAATGAAAGAGTAAGGAATTTGGGAAATCACAGATTGATGTGTTTTGTTAAGTTTAAATTGCATTAGATCCAAGTTAAGAGAATAAATATATTACATCCTGATGAAGCATTGATGATATCTCAGACTTTGTGGGCTCGGTATGGGCAGGGGTTAGGGTTTACTCCCTGCCAACGTGTCAGAAACTGAATGTATTTTAACTAGTACATACCATCTGTACTTCTGGGTGATCCCTAGTACCTCTAACTAATTGATAAATGGTCCTTATCAGGACACTTGAGCTAAACATCACTGCTTCAAGATCCTGCTTTGACGTCTACTTACCTGCTGTAATTCCTGTGACCTACAGATTAGACCCAATCTAATCCGTTATCCGGCTGTTCTGTGGTTTGGACCCAGTATCCAGTACCACCGCTCTACCCAGCAGCTCTGGCCAGTGTGATAGGCCAGGGGGGATCCATCCACAGCAACCCTGATCTAAAGGCAAGAGGTCAGGAGTACCAGCCCAGGTGCCCAGCGAGGGGGTACACCAGCAGCGACAGTTACCAAGAAGGACACGGTTCTAGGCGCCGATGAAGAAGCCTGGTGGTGGCAGTACAGCGCCCCCCTTAGCATTTGGAGGGGGCAAGTTTGAGGTAAAGACAGTGGCAAGGCAAGCTCAGCTGTCCCCAGCAACACAGCAGGGTGGCATAGAAGGTCCATCCTGTCACAGGACTGTTTCATAAAAGAATTCTATGTTACATCAAAGTGAACTATATAAATCTATATAAATAAAATGAATTAACCCCATATGTAACATTGCACCTCTACAATCCATCCTAACCCAATCATCCTCTCCTGCCCCACACTAGATCCCTTCACTGGCTCCTCACTCCTTCCAGAAATCAGTTCAATCTTTCACTAATGCTTCCCCACTTTACACCTCTGACCTCATGAGATATACCCTGGCTCCAACACTACGCTCAACGCTCTGCCCCTCATAACCTCCTCTCACTGCGGACTCCCCTCTTCATGCTACAATGATGTGCATGGGCTTTACATAAACCTCATAACTGCAGCTCACATCAGGCATCAAAGAAAACAGAACTGGAGCCACTAAATCATGATGCTGTGTGTAACAGAGCAGGAACATGGACCTGAGGGAGCTGTGTGGCTGAATCCACCTAGAAGATATAACTTATTGCTAGTATCAGTGCAGTGCGCCTTGTGTTTAGTATTGTAAATGCAGAAAGCACATTAAGGACAGAGTACGAGCAGGATGCCCACAGCATGGTGCTAACTATGCATCTGGTCTGAGCCCAGGTAGGGGTAAAGCATCACCGACAACCACATTCCACCGGTCAGTCTTCACCAATGATGCAGTTACTTGGGAATCACAGATTACTGTAAATTGTATTTAAACCCCAGTTGTAGTTCAGCCATTGCTCCCTGCGTTCAGATCTCCTCCATTATGTAATCACTGTGCTGAAAGAGGAGAGGTCTGTCCTTACCACTAACTTCACATGGTCCTTGTGCATTGGCTCTGTTACGTATAGTCCTGGACTGGTTGGCTCATTGTAGTTTACGCCCTCTCCCAAATTGGTCAACTTGATCACCCATATTCTGTCCCTCTCAAAATCCTGCTACTTCCACCTTCGGAATATATCCAATATTCGCCCCTTTCTCACCATGGGAGCTACAAAAACCCTTGTTCACTCTCTTGTAATCTCTCGCCTTGACTACTACTACCTCCTTCTCTGTGGCCTACCTGATTCTCACCTTGACTCTCTTAAGTCTATCCTCAATGCTCCTGCCCACCTCACTTTTCTTTCCTTCCACTCTATCTCTGCTGTCTCCCTCCAACAGTCACTACATTGGCTCCCCATGGCCTACAGAATTAATTTTAAACTTCTCCCCCTCACCTTTAAAGCTCTTATTCAATCTTCCCCTCCCTACATCTCCAATCTCATCTCTATCTACACTCCTACCTCCCCCCTCCGCTCTGCCTGTGACCGCCGTCTCACTGCTTCACTGATCACCTCTTATCACTCCCGTCTCCAGGACTTTGCCTGGGCTGCTCCCCAGCTGTGGAGGGATCTCCCACTCTCCATCAGGTTAGTATCTACTCTCAAAGGCTTCAAGCGTGTCCTTAAGACTCATTTCTTTATTCAAGTCTATCAGTCCTTCTCCTAACTCCCTTGTCCCAGCTCTCTCCCCTAGTTAGTACCACCCTATATGTGTCTCCCCCTTTCCTGTAGGATGTTAGCTCTCAGGAGCAGGGCCCTCTTTCCTTGTGTTCTCCTAATATTCCATCACCCTCTGTACCTCTTGGCTGCTTCCCTAGCCCTGATTTCTTAAGCTTCGGCCTACTTCTCGCTCATTTCTACCATCACTTTCACTCATTGTCCCAGTAATAATTTGATTTGCACCATGTTACCTGTGTCTGTGTATATATTTTTGTTCTTTCTGTATCATGCTGTGTCATCACTGTTTTTTGTTTGTTATGTACGGCGCTGCGGACCCTTTGTGGCGCCTTATAAATTAAAGATGATAATAATAAATAATAATAAAAATAAAAGTATTAAAAGTGCTCATTTCAGTTTATAGCAGGGAGGGCACAGGACGTTCTATCTGCTTTGTGTATATTCCATCCGTGGGTGCACCGGCACTAGCTCTCAGTGATGTATAACAGATACTATACAGCAATAACCACGACTCTTCTTGAAGATTGTGAACAATTCTGACAAACACAAAAAACAAATCTCCTAGGACCCAGGTTTGAAAAGGAACAAACCAGCGAGAGTCGGCTCCTTATGGATGGAGGCGCCAACTCCTTCCAATATTATTCAGCCCAATAAGGAGCGCCGGTCACCTTGGGTATATCAAATAAACATTAAACAGAATATAAAATCAATAAAATAAATTATGTATATAACTATATCGCTATCTACAAACTTCTTTAACATTCATATCACATATAAAATACATACACACATGTATATGATGATGAAGATGTTCACAATGGTAAGAACAATAATTACCAGATTATCAAATCTAATGTAAAAATCCGATATATATTATATATACATACACATACATACATATATACATACATATATATACATACACATATACATACATATACATACATATATATACATACACATATACATACATATACATACATATATATACATACACATATACATACACATACATACACATATACATACATATACATACATATATATACATACACATACATACATATATACATACACATATACATACATATACATACATATATATACATATACATACATATATATACATACACATATACATACATATACATACATATATACATACATATACATACATATATACATACACACACACACACATATATATATATATATAGACACATATATACATACACATACATACACTAATATCAAGTCCTATCTGGACATTGTTAGTGATTCAAACAGTACCTGGAGGGGCCGACTGGCCAGCTCACACCCCTCTCTTACTAATTCACTTATGATTTAGTTAAAGAGGGGGACATAAATGTTTTTTAATGACTATCAGGAATCTGGGTGTATTCTGTGATATCTGTTTAATGAATACTTGATATAACCGAGGTGACCGATGCTTCTTATTGGGGTTTTTAATTTTATGAACAATTCCTGGAAGATGCTTGGATCTGCTGTGACCTACAGATGAGACCTACCACCCGAATCCATTGCCCGTGTCCTGCCTGCTACCTTGCAGATCTGATCCAGAGTACGCAATCAGCAAAGAGGTGCTGCAGCAGCTATATACAACAGCCAGAAGCGGTGAAAGAGCCTGGTGGTGGCAGTGACCACTCGTGTGAGTGTCGGCTGGCTGTGTAACACCCGTAGGAGTGGGCAGGAGTATCTGTAACATGGAGCTCATGTGACCATTCAGAGCCAATGTAGTGACAGCTAGCAGCCTGATGATGTCATAGTGAGCATGCTCCCGCCAGGACATGGGATCCCCCTCATTAATACTCATAAATATTCATAGTTATGCAGAAGGTGGAGAACTTCATGCAGATGTGTGATTAGGGGAACGTAGAAGAACATCAAGGTTAACATGCTTAGTCACGTGTCGTCTGCGCACATGTCAGATTAATGTTCCGTTGTATCTAGGCGACGTCTACACACAAATTATGAGACAGTGATAGAAACATCACACATTATACTCACAGATTGTAATTCGCTTCCAGTATCAATTACGTATCGTATCCCCAGAAGAGAGAAGGATAATTCAGCCAGAGAGCATGAGAGAAAAACATGGCGCTCGTAACTGGAGTCACTGTGCGAAGCTTCATACACAGACTGCACAGAACCCCCATCACTGGGCAGCAGAGTCAGGGGCAACAGGGACCCCAAACTAGGACTCAGAGATACCGCTTCCGTTGACAGTGCTGTGGAGCATCGGCACACCTCCTGTGAAGCACAGAACAAAGAACACATTCTGATATCTACACATTATTACCACCACACACATGGTCAGCACACACGGCCCCACTCACTTCTTCACTGGCCAAGAACACCAACACATCTCCTGGTTCATTTCTACGGTGAATATCCAGAACCATGTGACATGCAGACATCACCAGGTCATGAGAATGTGACGGTCGATACACAACACTCGGCATCTGATCCCGGGCTGGGACGGTCACAACGGAGGCACTGGTTCCTAAAAACTCAACCAGACGTTGCTGTAGCCCTGGTGATGTCATCACCACTAGCCGTAGGGCAGGTCTCTGCTGAGTGACGTCCTTCAAGTGGCCCAAGAGAAGGTCAGTGGCCACCGTACGTTCATCTACTTCATCCAAAATGACCACACCAGCAGTCTGCATCAATGGGTTAGAGGTCAATTCTTGGAGCAGAAGAGAGTCCCAGCAAAATCTGCACAGGACAGATATTATATTTATAACATACTGTAACCCACAGTCAAATCTTCCCAAGTGTCAACAACCCGATAATTGCAGCTTCTCAGACATGAAAATAATAAAGTAGTTCCCACAGGAAGCATTGGTACTGGTTACATGCAAGTGGTGTATACAGAACACGGCCATTGTCTCCATCTAGAAATATGTCCTGACCGCTTACGGAGCAGAGGATCTGTGAGGAAATCCATGGGAATTACTAGACTACAGTCTTATTAAGTAGCACATACCATGGTGTATAGTTACTTAGTCTGAGCTACAATAATTGAGTGGTTAGAACAAGATTGCTGAACACGGCTCTTATGGACTCTGCAAATTTAAACTGAGAAAACTAAGAAAATTGTGAAATATGATATTTTATTACAAGGATCAGACAACTGTGATTCCAGATCATGGGATAAACCTCCAGAACTGAAGGCAGCCACCGTCTCTCATACAGCAGGATTTAGGGGCCTAGATTAGACGTCACGTAGGACAGTGCGGGCACAGAAGGAGGTTGGAGGAAGTCAAAGACCTCCGAGGTCCAGAGAAAATCTGGGGGCAGAATCAAAGGGACTAAAGTAGCTGCACCTATAACAGGCACCGAAAGAAACAACCAGAAACACTGCTCAGGATCATCTAGACATGAACCCCCACAGCCAAGATGCAGATACTAAGTGGTCAGATGACAGATAACACCGCATCTTACAATAAACCCCTCGAGAACGAGTCTCTTTATGGAAATCGCTTGTAAAGATATCTTTAATTTGTCAGTATGTTTATCATTATAAAGAAAACCAAAGCCTTTATACTGAACCAAATACTGTAATCATCTCTGAACCCTAAGATCTAAAGTCCACCTACTACACCCCATCGGTGCAGTGTCCTCCAATGGCAGGAAAGAGAAATATCTGTAGTGCAACAAAGACTGATATATTCCTGCATTGTCTTTTAGCTGAATACTCATCACTGCATTACCTCAGAGTCTGTGTTTTTTCCTGACTGCTCTTGATTACTGAAATATACAGAGTGCCTGTTTTCGGACAATCATTATATGCTGTGTGCTGTGCGCAGATTTTCTAACAAAGAGTAGAATTAAGGACCGTAAATGCCGATACATGTGTATTTTGCGTTAAATTGCTCTGCACATGGCCAGAATTGCACAATACTGCAGAGAACACAAGTGCAAGTAATTCATCTACGAGCACAAAGGCTGTGAGGTCATAGGTGGAACGCGGAGGAGAATGGGAGTATGCACGTAGTCAGTGTACAGTAAGGGCGTGCTAAGCTCAAGCACACGCAGCATCTGATTAAAGCTTTGGGCTCCAAGGTACATGTTGTTCCGTCCACTTACACACGTGGTCAGACATTTACTGCAACTTCTGTCCATTCAGCTCAGTGTAAAGTAGCAACACCCAGAATAGTTCACGGAAATACCATGTGCTACACTTTATACATTAATATTAGCACATTACATTCCTAAATATACCACATATTTATTAACTGATCAATATCTATCAGTCCCATGGACAGTTTCTTCCATTTCACTAGCCCGTGGCTTGGAAAGAGTCTACATAGAGTAGACGAGACGTATTGTTATATAGTGATCTCTGAGAATACATCTGGCTGGAGCTGCTGCTACACAAGCTGTACACAGACCTCTTCTATTACATCTGCACTAGGACACACCGTCAGCACCGTGCCTGGGATCTAGGAGCCTGCACGGAGGAGCGAGCGTAGGGAGCATGGGTGCTCAAATGTACCCCCCACCCCCCCGACCAGTCTGGTAACAATGTGACTATTATATACTAGGCTTACTGACTATAAATATATATATATAACGCTCTCTATATATGTGGCATGAGGACAGCAGTTATAGTAAGCTGCCCACTGGCTCAGCTCTTTGCCCAGCTCCCACTTTTCCTTATTCTCACAAATATAAAGCATTGGATATTTCTGAATATTGTTGTCAAACGTCACAGCAGCTCTGAGGATCAACTTCATACTAAAAACAAAGCTATTTTAGGATCTACTGGTCTACCATTTCTGTTCAGCCGTGGGACCTACAGAGCTCAGCTGTGATCGCTGTTACCATCTCTGTTTGTCTGCTGGACCCTCTGCACCCAGCTGTCAGCATCCTCCTGGACCTCGTCATGTCAGAGCTGCAGAAACTGCCTATTCCATTAACCACAGCCAGGGGGCGGTAAAGTATCCTTCACCTCATCCATTGTCCTGCAAAAATTTGAATCAATTGTTCTTTTCCACTCTCTCATTACCTACCCTAACTAATACACATTCATTCACATCTCTCCATCGTGCACCCACTCAATTTACACTCTCTCCTATTCCCTGTCACCGTACTTCTTTCTAAACTCCTCTTCTTTATCCATCATCCTATTTCTCCCTCCCCTATTATGATTCCCCTTCACTACTTCCCTCCTCGCTAGTCTGTACACATGAACTGTTTTGTCTCCTTCGCCCGCCGCACTCACCAGCTACATAAACAGAAATAAACCTCACACCCACTAATCCTCCTCACATGTCCTCTTTCTCACACTGCTCCTACTCATTGCTGCTGGTAACAACTCACTTAAGTCTGGTCCCTGTACAATCCCCATTATCTGCTCACATCCCTTGCTCCACCCCAAACCTCTCCATCCACCTGTACTTGCAATCCCGCCAATCCTTTTCCATATATCTCCACTACCCTCTCTTCCCTTCTCCTGTGCACTATGGAACGCCAGATCTGTTTGCAACAAACTTGCATCCATTTATGATCTATTCATTACAAAATCCTTCAACCTCGTTACTATTACAGGAACCTGGCTCACCTCCTCTGACACTACATCCCCTGCAGCTCCTACGGGGGAATCTCCCTCAGCCATAACCCCAGACACAGAAACAGACAAGGTGATTGAGTAAGAATTCTACTTTCTTCAAGTTACCCTCTGAAACCTTCTTCTCATTCTTTTCCTTTGAAGTCCACACTATCCGTCTATTTTATCCTTTCCACCTTCGTGTAGCTGTCATTTATCGCCCCCCAGGTTCAGTTTCCAAATTCCTTGACAACTTTGCAGTCTGGCTCACTTTTTTCCTATCCTTTGACCTGACTACTCTCATACTAGGTGATCACTCCCATTGATAATCCCACTGTCTCTTCTACCACTAAACTTCTTTCACTTACTTCCTCCTTTGGTCTCTTCCAATGGACCTCATCTCCCACCCACTGTGATGGACACTCTCTTGACCTTGTCCTCTCCCACTACTGCTCCATCTCTAATTTGTCCAATTAGCCTTCCCACTCTCCGACCACAACCTCCTTTCCTTCAGCCTCACCATACCTCATGTCCTTCCCCCTACAACCAAATACACACGTACACAACACCTAAGTCCTCTTAACCCAATCCACTTCTCATTTTCACTAAAACAACTATTTTCTCCAATGACAGCATTGTGCTGTCCTAATCAGGCTGCCCCTGTCTATAACAAACACTTGACTATAGACAATGCAGCTCCAGCTGCTACATAGTCTCCGATGATCCAACCCCAGCCATGGTATAACAAACAGATCCGCTACCTACAAAAGTGCTCCTGTACTGCAGAGCGCCACTTGAGGATATCTCGTTCCTATCCTGATTTCCTCCCCTATAAATCCATCCTCTCATCTTACAGCGCTGCCCTTTCAATCCCAAACAATCGTCAAATCTCTAATATCCACCCAGTCTTCTAACCCACATCACCTATTTGCCACATTCAACTCACTTCTCTGCCCACCTGTACCTCCTCCTTCTCTGCCCACCTGCACCTCCTCTATCACTGCCCAAGATTTTGTCACCTATTTATAAAAGACAAAATTGATACCATTCCACAAGATATTTCCTCATGACAAATTCCACTCACTCCACTCACTCTACCCACCTTTACCTACACTCCCCAATCCATCCCTAATTCATTCTCTCCAGTAACTGGTGACAAAGTCTTTGCACTCATCTTATCATCTCACCCTAAAACCTGTCCTCTCGACCTTATTTCCTCCCAACGTCTCCGCTCCCTCTCCTCCACTGCATGCCCACCTCGATCTCACCTCTTCAACCTGTCTCTCTCCCCTGGTAGATTTCCATCCTCCTTTAAACCTGCGCTCATCTCACCTATTCTACAGAAACCATCTCACCTATTCTACAGAAACCATCTCTAGATCCAGCCTCCCTCTCTAGCTATCGCCCTATTTCTCTAGTGTCCTTTTCCTCCAAACGCCTGTCTCACTATCTCTCCTCTCACTCCATTCTCTGCTCTCTGCAATCAGGCTTCTGTCACCAACATTCCACTGAAACTGCTCTCACAACAGTGACCAATGATCTACTTACTACAAAGTCTAAGGGTCATTTCTCCATACTAATTCTCCTGGACCTCTCTGCTGCTTCTGACACTGTTGATCACCCTCTTCTCCTACCCACCATTCACTCCATTAGCCTCTGGTTCACTTACTACCTATAGAACCGCTCCTTTAGTGTTTCTCCCTCTGGCACATCCTCCCCTCCACTCCCGCTATCTGTTGGGGTCCCACAAGGCTCTGTTCTTGGCCCTTTACTTTTTTCATTGCACACCTCTTCTCTTGGGGCAGTAATTCGCCCATTCGGCCTCCAATACCACCTCTACGCTGATAACACCCAAATCTATATCTCTTCCTCTGACCTCTCTCCTTCTGTACTATCTCGTGTAACTGTCTTTCTGCTATCTCCACATGGATGTCCCAACGCTACCTAAAGCTCAACATGTCCAAAACAGAGATTATTATCTTCTCTCCTCCCACAGTCATCACCTGCCCTCAGTCTCCCTCCTGCCAGAGTCACCACCTGCCCTCAGTCTCCCTCCTGCCAGAGTCACCACCTGCCCTCAAATCCCCCTCACTGTAGTAACACCACCATTTCCTCAGTCTCCCAAGCCCCCTGCCTTGTGTTACACTCTGCCCTGTGCTTTATTCCTCACATCCAGACTCTCCCCCAGTCCTGTCGACTCCACCTTAATAACTGTCAGAATAAATCCTTTTCTTACTCAACATGCTCCCAAAACTCTTATCCATTCTCTCATCATCTCCTGTCTTGACTTCTGCAACCTCCTGCTATCAGGCATTCCTGACACCCACATATCCACACTTCTATCCATCCTAAATGCTGCTGCAAGACTGATCTTCCTCTCTCACCGCTCCACACCTGCTGCACCACTCTGCAAATCCCTACACTGGCTCTCTGTGTCCTCCAGAATCCAATTCAAATTACTCACCCTTACCTACAAAGCCCTCAACAACACCCCCCTTGCATACATCTCATATCTTATATCAAAATACTCTCCCTCCTGTCCTCTTAGATCTACCTCTGACCTGCACCTTGTCCCGTCTCTGGTAACCACCTCTCACTCCCGCCTACAAGACTTCTCCCGTGCTGCTCCCCACTTATGGAATTCCCTACCACGCTCAATCAGACTCTCCCACAACCTTCAAATCTTTAGACGCTCTTTGAAAACCCATCTCTTTATTAGACCTTACCCCCGATAACACTATTCACACTAATGCACCCTCACATCTGTCCCAATCTCCACTCTGAGCCACACTCACTCCTCTTGTTTTAGCTGTGCCCTCTTTCACTTAGAATGTAGCTCTCTAATGAGCAGGGTCCTCCATACCCTTTGTTTTCATGTCTGGGTTTTTTTTGTCTACCTTGTATGCCCCTGTTTCATGTATGTCCTGTTTCATGTATGCCCCTGTTTCATGTCTGTCCTGTTTCATGTCTGTCCTGTTTCATGTCTGTCCTGTTTCATGTCTGTCCCGTTTCATGTATGTCCCGTTTCATGTATGTCCCGTTTCATGTATGTCCCGTTTCATGTATGCCCCTGTTTCATGTATGTCCCGTTTCATGTATGTCCCGTTTCATGTATGTCCCGTTTCATGTCTGTCCCGTTTCATGTCTGTCCCGTTTCATGTCTGTCCCGTTTCATGTATGTCCCGTTTCATGTGCGTCCCGTTTCATGTATGTCCCGTTTCATGTGCGTCCCGTTTCATGTATGTCCTGTTTTCCCTACTGTACAGCGCTGCGGAGCCTTATAAATCTACCATAATAATGAGATTATATCTATCTATCTATCTATCTCCTATCTATCTCCTATCTATCTCTCTATCTATCTCTCTATCTATCTATGTTCCTTTGCGACTCAGCATGAACAGACTGAGCAGTTATTACACCAAAAGATTGTTCTCATCCCAAGTCAGATGTAGGGTTTGGATCATTCCTATTTTACCATATTTCTGACTAATATCATTAAGCACTGGATGTGGAGCAGTTGGACAGTACGATCTACATCTAAACAAAGAATGGTTTTACCACCACCAACATCTGCTAATAATCATTGCGTTTAATTAAAACTAAGATCCTTACAACAATCTATAGTACCATTAAGTTCTGGAATTATTCACACGTTAGTGTTGTGATCTGAAATAGCAATTACTATGAGATTTGTATGTGTGAAGCTCAACATTGCCATGAACGGTGTTGTCATTATTATTAGCGTTTTATTCTTATTTTACGCTATAATCAGTTTTATGTTTTTTATGAATAAATTGCGGTATTATACTATAACGGTTCTCTGGTTATCGCTTGTTTTTTTATTAGATATTACAAAGCATTTTAGGATGATCCGTGGTAACAATTCCTGAATAAATCCATGTTCATTCCGCCATGTAAGGCAATAAATAAGGATATAACGCACAGATGCTGTAAGTACGCGCAGTAACTATGGGGTCTGAGCGCTATCCCGCTGCTAATAAAACGGGAGAGGCTGTAATTGGCTACATGTAAACATGTATAGTATGCTCTGTGTAGTGTGACTGTGGAAATGATTCCATTAAACACACATTACATTTACGGGTCATTACTCGTCATTAATTTGTAAGGGGAAAATAAGGAATACATAAGACAGGGACATAAAGTTAGGCAAAATGAAGCTGGAGGTGCCTGTTCATAAAAGCTTACAATCTAATGTTATTCTATATTACACCCAATGCAGGACTTCCACTGGTTTCCATTCCTTGGGTCTTCAGTGGGGTATAGTACATACAACATAGAGATCTGATAACCACAATACACATGATGATTTGCACCAAGACGTATGTAACGATACCCTGCTCACCTCAGTATAGTACCAGAGGAGGTACAGTCTTCGTGTGGGACTGAAAATCCAATTTCATGGCCCAAGTTGAGATCCATCTCATCCGCCACTCTGAGGGCTAAACTGACGGCGGCAGCCGCATATGGCTGGGAGCAAATGACAGAGCCCTCGCTGTACTGCTGGGAGAGGGTGAACTCCGTACACCACTGGGGGACCTGCGAGAGGGAGAAACGCGCCAACACGTTACCTCACACATACCACATCAGGAAATATTATACATATATTAACCAGACGACGACCCCGTGAACGGTGAAACCGAACTGACAGTCTGGAGGTCCCCGATAATGGTGGAACAGAACTGATAGGAGTGTGGCTTAGGCATCAACAGTAGGGAAACAGTTCAAGTACTGGGCTGAGGGCAGCTCGGTGGCTTAGTGGCTCACAGCACTGGGGTCATGAGTTCAATTCCTGACCATGGCCTTATCTGTGAGGAGTTTGTATGTTCTCCCCGTGTTTGCGTGGGTTTCCTCCGGGTGCTTCGGTTTCCTCCCACACTCCAAAAACATAATGGTAGGTTAATTGGCTGCTATTAAAAAATGACCCTAGTCTCTGTGTGTGTGTGTGTGTGTGTGTGTGTGTGTGTGTCTATCTGTGTGTTAGGGAATTTAGACTGTAAGCTACAATGGGGCAGGGACTGATGTGAGTGAGTTCTCTGTACAGCGCTGCGGAATTAGTGGCGCTATATAAATGGTAATAATAATAATAATAATAATAATATTAATAATAATAATAATAATAAACAGGGGCGAGGAGTGTGACGGTCCCATCATTATATTCTGCACAATGTGCAAATGATCAAGAAAGGCATTAGCACAGTGTCTGTAATCACCACCTGCCCAGAGCCAGGAAGTAGCACAGTGTCTATAATCACCACCTGCCCAGAGCCAGGAACTAGCACAGTGTCTATAATCACCACCTGCCCAGAGCCAGGAACTAGCACAGTGTCTGTAATCACCACCTGTCCAGAGCCAGGAACTAGCACAGTGTCTGTAATCACCAACTGCCCAGAGCCAGGAAGTAGCACAGTGTCTGTAATCACCAACTGCCCAGAGCCAGGAACTAGCACAGTGCCTGTAATCACCAACTGCCCAGAGCCAGGAACTAGCACAGTGTCTGTAATCACCAACTGCCCAGAGCCAGGAACTAGCACAGTGTCTGTAATCACCACCTGCCCAGATCCAGGAACTAGCACAGTGTCTGTAATCACCAACTGCCCAGAGCCAGGAACTAGCACAGTGTCTGTAATCACCAACTGCCCAGATCCAGGATCTAGCAGCACAGTGTCTGTAATCACCAACTGCCCAGAGCCAGGAACTAGCACAGTGCCTGTAATCACCACCTGCCCAGAGCCAGGAACTAGCACAGTGCCTGTAATCACCAACTGCCCAGAGCCAGGAACTAGCACAGTGTCTGTAATCACCAACTGCCCAGAGTCAGGAACTAGCACAGTGTCTGTAATCACCAACTGCCCAGAGCCAGGAACTAGCACAGTGTCTGTAATCACCAACTGCCCAGATCCAGGAACTAGCACAGTGTCTGTAATCACCAACTGTCCAGATCCAGGAACTAGCACAGTGTCTGTAATCACCACCTGCCCAGAGCCAGGAACTAGCACAGTGTCTGTAATCACCACCTGCCCAGAGCCAGGAACTAGCACAGTGTCTGTAATCATCATCTGCCCAGAGCCAGGAACTAGCACAGTGTCTGTAATCACCACCTGCCCAGAGCCAGGAACTAGCACAGTGTCTGTAATCACCACCTGTCCAGAGCCAGGAACTAGCACAGTGCCTGTAATCATCATGTGCCCAGAGCCAGGAACTAGCACAGTGTCTGTAATCACCACCTGTCCAGAGCCAGGAACTAGCACAGTGCCTGTAATCACCAACTGCCCAGAGTCAGGAACTAGCACAGTGTCTGTAATCATCATCTGCCCAGAGCCAGGAACTAGCACAGTGTCTGTAATCATCATCTGCCCAGAGCCAGGAACTAGCACAGTGTCTGTAATCACCACCTGTCCAGAGCCAGGAACTAGCACAGTGTCTGTAATCACCACCTGTCCAGATCCAGGAACTAGCACAGTGTCTGTAATCATCATCTCCCCAGAGCCAGGAACTAGCACAGTGTCTGTAATCACCACCTGTCCAGAGCCAGGAACTAGCACAGTGTCTGTAATCACCACCTGTCCAGAGCCAGGAACTAGCACAGTGCCTGTAATCACCAACTGCCCAGAGCCAGGAACTAGCACAGTGTCTGTAATCACCACCTGTCCAGAGCCAGGAACTAGCACAGTGTCTGTAATCACCACCTGTCCAGAGCCAGGAACTAGCACAGTGCCTGTAATCATCATCTGCCCAGAGCCAGGAACTAGTACAGTGTCTGTAATCACCAACTGCCCAGAGCCAGGAACTAGCACAGTGTCTGTAATCACCACCTGTCCAGAGCCAGGAACAGGCACAGTGTCTGTAATCACCACCTGTCCAGAGCCAGGAACTAGCACAGTGCCTGTAATCACCTACAGCCCAGAGCCAGGAACTAGCACATTGTCTGTAATCACCAACTGCCCAGAGCCAGGAACTACCACAGTGACTGTAATCACCACCTGCCCAGAGCCAGGAACTAGCACAGTGCCTGTAATCACCAACTGCCCAGATCCAGGAACTAGCACAGTGTCTGTAATCACCAACTGCCCAGAGCCAGGAACTAGCACAGTGTCTGTAATCACCAACTGCCCAGATCCAGGAACTAGCACAGTGCCTGTAATCACCAACTGCCCAGATCCAGGAACTAGCACAGTGTCTGTAATCACCAACTGCCCAGATCCAGGAACTAGCACAGTGTCTGTAATCACCACCTGCCCAGAGCCAGGAACTAGCACAGTGTCTGTAATCACCAACTGCCCAGAGCCAGGAACTAGCACAGTGTCTGTAATCACCAACTGCCCAGATCCAGGAACTAGCACAGTGCCTGTAATCACCAACTGCCCAGATCCAGGAACTAGCACAGTGTCTGTAATCACCAACTGCCCAGATCCAGGAACTAGCACAGTGTCTGTAATCACCAACTGCCCAGAGCCAGGAACTAGCACAGTGTCTGTAATCACCAACTGCCCAGAGCCAGGAACTAGCACAGTGCCTGTAATCACCAACTGCCCAGATCCAGGAACTAGCACAGTGTCTGTAATCACCAACTGCCCAGATCCAGGAACTAGCACAGTGTCTGTAATCACCACCTGCCCAGAGCCAGGAACTAGCACAGTGTCTGTAATCACCAACTGCCCAGATCCAGGAACTAGCACAGTGTCTGTAATCACCACCTGCCCAGAGCCAGGAACTAGCACAGTGTCTGTAATCAACACATGAATAGTGAGTGCACTAAGAAGAGAAAGAATCTATCCAAGCAGCGGCCGAGTGATAATGGGAAATAAATACCACGTTCACCTGTGTACTTTTGCCGGATCCAGGTTCTGCAGACAAGAGCACAATGTTACTGCTTTGTAGGCTCTCCATGAACTGGTACTTTACACCCCAAATAGGTAATAAACGGCGTCTGGCAAAAAGCTGGTAATACCGAGAGGAAAATGGAAGCCCATCAAATGGGTTTTGTTCCAAATCTATATCTTCCTCATCACCATCGTCCAGCAGAACATTATCCTCATCGCCATCTTCCAATTGCGGATCCTCGACAGAGTTTAAGGACTCCATTCACTCTGAGATGGACTCAACGTGACCACTGCAACACCTGGAGAAATATACAGAAGGATGAGGTCATGAGAGACAGGAAACGGAAATCTCTGTAGCACAGCGGGGGGAACGGTCTCTGCTGTCTCTACCACAGTGGGGAGCTCTCTCTATTACAGTGGGTCTCAGCACTCTAGCACAGTGGGGACCAGTCTCAGCTGTCTCTAGCACAGTGAGGAGCTGTCTCTATTACAGTGGGGACCAGTCTCAGCACTCTAGCACAGTGGGGAGCTCTCTCTACCACAGTGAGGAGCTCTCTCTATTACAGTGGGTCTCAGCACTCTAGCACAATGGGGACCAGTCTCAGCTGTCTCTAGCACAGTGAGGAGCTGTCTCTATTACAGTGGGGACCAGTCTCAGCACTCTAGCACAGTAGGGAGCTGTCTCTAGCACAGTGGGGAGCTCTCTCTAGCACAGTGAGGAGGTCTCTCTATTACAGTGGGTCTCAGCACTCTAGCACAGTGGGGAGCTGTCTCTATTACAGTGGGTCTCAGCACTCTAGCACAGTGGGGAGCTCTCTCTAGCACAGTGGGGAGCTCTCTCTAGCACAGTGGGAAGCTCTCTCTAACACAGTGAGGAGCTGTCTCTATTACAGTGGGTCTCAGCACTCTAGCACAGTGGGGACCAGTCTCAGCTGTCTCTAGCACAGTGAGGAGCTGTCTCTATTACAGTGGGGACCAGTCTCAGCACTCTAGCACAGTGGGGAGCTCTCTCTAGCACAGTGAGGAGCTCTCTCTATTACAGTGGGTCTCAGCACTCTAGCACAGTGGGGACCAGTCTCAGCTGTCTCTAGCACAGTGAGGAGCTGTCTCTAGCACAGTGGGGAGCTCTCTCTATTACAGTAAGTCTCAGCACTCTAGCACAGTGAGGAGCTGTCTCTAGCACAGTGAGGAGCTCTCTCTATCACAGTGGGTCTCAGCACTCTAGCACAGTGGGGAGCTCTCTCTAACACAGTAGGGAGCTCTCTCTAGCACAGTGGGGAGCTGTCTCTATTACAGTGGGTCTCAGCACTCTAGCACAGTGAGGAGCTGTCTCTAGCACAGTGGGGAGCTCTCTCTATTACAGTAATTCTCAGCACTCTAGCACAGTGGGGAGCTGTCTCTATTACAGTGGGTGTCAGCACTCTAGCACAGTGGGAAGCTGTCTCTATTACAGTGGGTCTCAGCACTCTAGCACAGTGAGGAGCAGTCTCAGCTGTCTCTAGCACAGTGGGGAGCTGTCTCTATTACAGTTGGTCTCAGCACTCTAGCACAGTGAGGAGCTGTCTCTAGCACAGTGGGGAGCTGTCTCTAGCACAGTGGGGAGCTCTCTCTAGCACAGTGGGGAGCTGTCTCTATTAGAGTGGGTCTCAGCACTCTAGCACAGTGGGGAGCTCTCTCTAACACAGTGGGGAGCTCTCTCTAACACAGTGGGGAGCTCTCTCTAGCACAGTGAGGAGCTCTCTCTATTACAGTGGGTCTCAGCACTCTAGCACAGTGAGGAGCTGTCTCTAGCACAGTGGGGAGCTCTCTCTAACA
This sequence comes from Mixophyes australis, assembly GCA_036250195.1. NCBI lineage: Eukaryota > Metazoa > Chordata > Amphibia > Anura > Limnodynastidae > Mixophyes > Mixophyes australis. The sequence goes on from JAVHZZ010000001.1 coordinate 503,576,611, forward strand.
CAGTAGGGAGCTCTCTCTAACACAGTAGGGAGCTCTCTCTAGCACAGTGAGGAGCTGTCTCTAGCACAGTGGGGAGCTGTCTCTATTAAAGTGGGTCTCAGCACTCTAGCACAGTGGGGAGCTCTCTCTAGCACAGTGGGGAGCTGTCTCTATTACAGTGGGTCTCAGCACTCTAGCACAGTGGGGAGCTCTCTCTATTACAGTAAGTCTCAGCACTCTAGCACAGTGAGGAGCTGTCTCTAGCACAGTGGGGAGCTCTCTTTATTACAGTAATTCTCAGCACTCTAGCACAGTGGGGAGCTGTCTCTATTACAGTGTGTCTCAGCACTCTAGCACAGTGGGGAGCTCTCTCTAACACAGTGGGGAGCTCTCTCTAGCACAGTGAGGAGCTCTCTCTATTACAGTGGGTCTCAGCACTCTAGCACAGTGAGGAGCTGTCTCTAGCACAGTGGGGAGCTGTCTCTATTACAGTGGGTCTCAGCACTCTAGCACAGTGGGGAGCTCTCTCTAACACAGTGGGGAGCTCTCTCTCTAACACAGTAGGGAGCTCTCTCTAGCACAGTGAGGAGCTGTCTCTAGCACAGTGGGGAGCTGTCTCTAATAAAGTGGGTCTCAGCACTCTAGCACAGTGGGGAGCTTTCTCTAGCACAGTGGGGATCTGTCTCTATTACAGTGGGTCTCAGCACTCTAGCACAGTGAGGAGCTGTCTCTAGCACAGTGGGGAGCTCTCTCTATTACAGTAAGTCTCAGCACTTTAGCACAGTGAGGAGCTGTCTCTAGCACAGTGGGGAGCTCTCTCTATTACAGTAATTCTCAGCACTCTAGCACAGTGGGGAGCTGTCTCTATTACAGTGGGTCTCAGCACTCTAGCACAGTGAGGAGCTGTCTCGAGCACAGTGGGGAGCTGTCTCTATTACAGTTGGTCTCAGCACTCTAGCACAGTGAGGAGCTGTCTCTAGCACAGTGGGGAGCTGTCTCTATTACAGTGGGTCTCAGCACTCAAGCACAGTGAGGGGCTGTCTCTAGCACAGTGGGGAGCTCTCTCTAGCACAGTGGGGAGCTCTCTCTAGCACAGTGGGGAGCTCTCTCTAGCACAGTGGGGAGCTCTCTCTATTACAGTGGGTCTCAGCACTCTAGCACAGTGAGGAGCTGTCTCTAGCACAGTGGGGAGCTGTCTCTAGCACAGTGGGTGTCAGCACTCTAGCACAGTGGGGAGCTCTCTCTAACACAGTAGGGAGCTTTCTCTAGCACAGCGAGGAGCTGTCTCTAGCACAGTGGGGAGCTGTCTCTATTAAAGTGGGTCTCAGCACAGTGGGGAACTCTCTCTAGCACAGTGGGGAGCTGTCTCTATTACAGTGGGTCTCAGCACTCTAGCACAGTGAGGAGCTGTCTCTAGCACAGTGGGGAGCTCTCTCTATTACAGTGGGTCTCAGCACTCTAGCAGTGAGGAGCTGTCTTTAGCACAGTGGGGAGCTCTCTCTAACACAGTGGGTCTCAGCACTCTAGCACAGTGGGGAGCTCTCTCTATTACAGTGGGTCTCAGCACTCTAGCAGTGAGGAGCTGTCTCTAGCACAGTGGGGAGCTGTCTCTATTACAGTGGGTCTCAGCACTCTAGCACAGTGAGGAGCTCTCTCTATTACAGTGGGTCTCAGCACTCTAGCACAGTGAGGAGCTGTCTCTAGCACAGTGGGGAGCAGTCTCAGCTGTCTCTAGCACAGTGGAGAGCTGTCTCTATTAAAGTGGGTCTCAGCACTCTAGCACAGTGGGTCTCAGCTCTCTAGCACAGTGAGGAGCTGTCTCAGCTGTCATTAGCACAGTGGGGAGCTGTCTCTATAACAGTGGGTCTCAGCACTCTAGCACAGTGGGTCTCAGCACTCTAGCACAGTGAGGAGCAGTCTCAGCTGTCTCTAGCACAGTGGGGAGCTGTCTCTATTACAGTGGGTCTCAGCACTCTAGCACAGTGAGGAGCTGTCTCTAGCACAGTGGGGAGCTGTCTCTATTACAGTGGGTCTCAGCACTCTAGCACAGTGGGGAGCTCTCTCTAGCACAGTGAGGAGCTGTCTCTAGCACAGTGGGGAGCTGTCTCTATTACAGTGGGTCTCAGCACTCTATCACAGTGAGGAGCTGTCTCTAGCACAGTGGGGAGCTGTCTCTATTACAGTTGGTCTCAGCACTCTAGCAGTGAGGAGCTGTCTCTAGCACAGTGGGGAGCTGTCTCTATTACAGTGGGTCTCAGCACTCTAGCACAGTGGGGAGCTCTCTCTAACACAGTGGGTCTCAGCACTCTAGCACAGTGAGGAGCTCTCTCTATTACAGTGGGTCTCAGCACTCTAGCAGTGAGGAGCTGTCTCTAGCACAGTGGGGAGCTCTCTCTAACACAGTGGGTCTCAGCACTCTAGCACAGTGGGGAGCTCTCTCTATTACAGTGGGTCTCAGCACTCTAGCAGTGAGGAGCTGTCTCTAGCACAGTGGGGAGCTGTCTCTATTACAGTGGGTCTCAGCACTCTAGCACAGTGAGGAGCTGTCTCTAGCACAGTGGGAAGCTCTCTCTATTACAGTGGGTCTCAGCACTCTAGCACAGTGAGGAGCTGTCTCTAGCACAGTGGGGAGCAGTCTCAGCTGTCTCTAGCACAGTGGGGAGCTCTCTCTATTACAGTGGGTCTCAGCACTCTAGCACAGTGAGGAGCTGTCTCTAGCACAGTGGGGAGCTGTCTCTAGCACAGTGGGGAGCTGTCTCTAGCACAGTGGGGAGCTGTCTCTAACACAGTGGGGAGCTCTCTCTAGCACAGTGAGGAGCTCTCTCTATTACAGTGGGTCTCAGCACTCTAGCACAGTGAGGAGCTGTCTCTAGCACAGTGGGGAGCTGTCTCTATTACAGTGGGTCTCAGCACTCTAGCACAGTGGGGAGCTCTCTCTAACACAGTGGGGAGCTCTCTCTCTAACACAGTAGGGAGCTCTCTCTAGCACAGTGAGGAGCTGTCTCTAGCACAGTGGGGAGCTGTCTCTAATAAAGTGGGTCTCAGCACTCTAGCACAGTGGGGAGCTTTCTCTAGCACAGTGGGGATCTGTCTCTATTACAGTGGGTCTCAGCACTCTAGCACAGTGAGGAGCTGTCTCTAGCACAGTGGGGAGCTCTCTCTATTACAGTAAGTCTCAGCACTTTAGCACAGTGAGGAGCTGTCTCTAGCACAGTGGGGAGCTCTCTCTATTACAGTAATTCTCAGCACTCTAGCACAGTGGGGAGCTGTCTCTATTACAGTGGGTCTCAGCACTCTAGCACAGTGAGGAGCTGTCTCGAGCACAGTGGGGAGCTGTCTCTATTACAGTTGGTCTCAGCACTCTAGCACAGTGAGGAGCTGTCTCTAGCACAGTGGGGAGCTGTCTCTATTACAGTGGGTCTCAGCACTCAAGCACAGTGAGGGGCTGTCTCTAGCACAGTGGGGAGCTCTCTCTAGCACAGTGGGGAGCTCTCTCTAGCACAGTGGGGAGCTCTCTCTAGCACAGTGGGGAGCTCTCTCTATTACAGTGGGTCTCAGCACTCTAGCACAGTGAGGAGCTGTCTCTAGCACAGTGGGGAGCTGTCTCTAGCACAGTGGGTGTCAGCACTCTAGCACAGTGGGGAGCTCTCTCTAACACAGTAGGGAGCTTTCTCTAGCACAGCGAGGAGCTGTCTCTAGCACAGTGGGGAGCTGTCTCTATTAAAGTGGGTCTCAGCACAGTGGGGAACTCTCTCTAGCACAGTGGGGAGCTGTCTCTATTACAGTGGGTCTCAGCACTCTAGCACAGTGAGGAGCTGTCTCTAGCACAGTGGGGAGCTCTCTCTATTACAGTAAGTCTCAGCACTCTAGCACAGTGAGGAGCTGTCTCTAGCACAGTGGGGAGCTCTCTCTATTAGAGTGGGTCTCAGCACTCTAGCAGTGAGGAGCTGTCTCTAGCACAGTGGGGAGCTGTCTCTATTACAGTTGGTCTCAGCATTCTAGCACAGTGGGGAGCTCTCTCTAACACAGTGGGTCTCAGCACTCTAGCACAGTGAGGAGCTCTCTCTATTACAGTGGGTCTCAGCACTCTAGCAGTGAGGAGCTGTCTTTAGCACAGTGGGGAGCTCTCTCTAACACAGTGGGTCTCAGCACTCTAGCACAGTGGGGAGCTCTCTCTATTACAGTGGGTCTCAGCACTCTAGCAGTGAGGAGCTGTCTCTAGCACAGTGGGGAGCTGTCTCTATTACAGTGGGTCTCAGCACTCTAGCACAGTGAGGAGCTGTCTCTAGCACAGTGGGGAGCTCTCTCTATTACAGTGGGTCTCAGCACTCTAGCACAGTGAGGAGCTGTCTCTAGCACAGTGGGGAGCAGTCTCAGCTGTCTCTAGCACAGTGGAGAGCTGTCTCTATTAAAGTGGGTCTCAGCACTCTAGCACAGTGGGTCTCAGCTCTCTAGCACAGTGAGGAGCTGTCTCAGCTGTCATTAGCACAGTGGGGAGCTGTCTCTATAACAGTGGGTCTCAGCACTCTAGCACAGTGGGTCTCAGCACTCTAGCACAGTGAGGAGCAGTCTCAGCTGTCTCTAGCACAGTGGGGAGCTGTCTCTATTACAGTGGGTCTCAGCACTCTAGCACAGTGAGGAGCTGTCTCTAGCACAGTGGGGAGCTGTCTCTATTACAGTGGGTCTCAGCACTCTAGCACAGTGGGGAGCTCTCTCTAGCACAGTGAGGAGCTGTCTCTAGCACAGTGGGGAGCTGTCTCTATTACAGTGGGTCTCAGCACTCTATCACAGTGAGGAGCTGTCTCTAGCACAGTGGGGAGCTGTCTCTATTACAGTTGGTCTCAGCACTCTAGCAGTGAGGAGCTGTCTCTAGCACAGTGGGGAGCTGTCTCTATTACAGTGGGTCTCAGCACTCTAGCACAGTGGGGAGCTCTCTCTAACACAGTGGGTCTCAGCACTCTAGCACAGTGAGGAGCTCTCTCTATTACAGTGGGTCTCAGCACTCTAGCAGTGAGGAGCTGTCTCTAGCACAGTGGGGAGCTCTCTCTAACACAGTGGGTCTCAGCACTCTAGCACAGTGGGGAGCTCTCTCTATTACAGTGGGTCTCAGCACTCTAGCAGTGAGGAGCTGTCTCTAGCACAGTGGGGAGCTGTCTCTATTACAGTGGGTCTCAGCACTCTAGCACAGTGAGGAGCTGTCTCTAGCACAGTGGGAAGCTCTCTCTATTACAGTGGGTCTCAGCACTCTAGCACAGTGAGGAGCTGTCTCTAGCACAGTGGGGAGCAGTCTCAGCTGTCTCTAGCACAGTGGGGAGCTCTCTCTATTACAGTGGGTCTCAGCACTCTAGCACAGTGAGGAGCTGTCTCTAGCACAGTGGGGAGCTGTCTCTAGCACAGTGGGGAGCTGTCTCTAGCACAGTGGGGAGCTGTCTCTATTACAGTTGGTCTCAGCACTCTAGCACAGTGAGGAGCTGTCTCTAGCACAGTGGGGAGCTGTCTCTAGCACAGTGGGGAGCTGTCTCTATTACAGTGGGTCTCAGCACTCAAGCACAGTGAGGAGCTGTCTCTATTACAGTGGGTCTCAGCACTCTAGCACAGTGGGGAGCTGTCTCTAGCACAGTGAGGAGCTGTCTCTAGCACAGTGAGGAGCTGTCTCTAGCAGAGTGGGGAGCTCTCTCTATTACAGTAAGTCTCAGCACTCTAGCACAGTGGGGAGCTGTCTCTATTACAGTGGGTCTCAGCACTCAAGCACAGTGAGGAGCTGTCTCTATTACAGTGGGTCTCAGCACTCTAGCACAGTGGGGAGCTGTCTCTAGCACAGTGGGGAGCTGTCTCTCGCACAGTGGGGAGCTGTCTCTAGCACAGTGGGGAGCTCTCTCTATTACAGTGGGTCTCAGCACTCTAGCACAGTGGGGAGCTGTCTCTATTACAGTGGGTCACAGCACTCTAGCACAGTGGGGAGCTGTCTCTATTACAGTGGGTCACAGCACTCTAGCACAGTGAGGAGCTGTCCCTAGCAGATATGAAGCTGTCTCTTATAGGGTCTCACCTCTTGCTCTCTGCTGATTATCTTCTCTTTATTCCGCCCTCACTAGGTGTAACTTCCGCCCTCACTAGGTGTATCTTCCGCCCACACTAGGTGTAACTTCCGCCCAAAAGCGGCTGAGCCATAGAGTAACCAGTGATATCGTTAAAGATAGAGTCATGTGACATTGGCCATTTTTCTTGTGACCAAGATGTTACAGGGAACACTGGGAGGAGACGGATAGAAACATAAAAATCCGGGATACATTGTTCTCTACTGACGGTGAGGTCTCATTACTGACATTCAGTTCCCAGTAATAACCACAGGGGGCAGAGTGTACCTCATACCTCATACCTCACCTCCAGTAATACTGTATAACATGGGGTGGAGTGTACCTCATACCTCACCTCCAGTAATACTGTATAACATGGGGTGGAGTGTACCTCATACCTCACCTCCAGTAATACTGTATAACATGGGGCAGAGTGTACCTAATACCTCACCTCCTGTAATACTGTGTACCTCATACCTCACCTCCAGTAATACTGTATAACATGGGGTGGAGTGTACCTCATACCTCACCTCCTGTAATACTGTGTACCTCATACCTCACCTCCTGTAATACGGTGTACCTCATACCTCACCTCCAGTAATACTGTATAACATGGGGCAGAGTGTACCTCATACCTCACCTCCAGTAATACTGTGTACCTCATACCTCACCTCCAGTAATACTGTACAACATGGGGCAGAGTGTACCTCATACCTCACCTCATGTAATACTGTGTACCTCATACCTCACCTCCAGTAATACTGTATAACATGGGGCGGCGTGTACCTCATACCTCACCTCCTGTAATACCGTGTACCTCATACCTCGCTTCCTGTAATACTGTGTACCTCATACCTCACCTTCTGTAATACAGTGTACCTCATACCTCACCTCATGTAATACTGTGTACCTCATACCTCACCTCCAGTAATACTGTATAACATGGGGCGGAGTGTACCTCATACCTCACTTCCTGTAATACTGTGTACCTCATACCTCACCTCCTGTAATACAGTGTACCTCATACCTCACCTCCAGTAATACTGTGTACCTCATACCTCTCCTCCCGTAATACTGTGTACCTCACCTCCTGTAATACTGTGTACCTCATACCTCACCTCCTGTAATACTGTGTACCTCATACCTCACCTCCATTAATACTGTATAAAATGGGGGCAGAGTGTACCTCATACCTCACCTCCAGTAATACTGTATAATATGAGGCAGAGTGTACCTCATATCTCACCTCCGGTAATACTGTATAACATGGGGCAGAGTGTACCTCATACCTCACCTCCAGTAATACTGTTTAAAATGGGGCAGAGTGTACCTCATACCTCACCTCCAGTAATACTGTGTACCTCATACCTCACCTCCAGTAATACTGTGTACCTCATACCTCACCTCCAGTAATATTGTGTACCTCATACCTCAACTCCAGTAATACTGTGTACCTCATACCTCACCTCCAGTAATACTGTGTACCTCATACCTCACATCCAGTAATACTGTGTACCTCATGCCTCATACCTCACATCCAGTAATACTGTATAACATGGAGCAGAGTGTACCTCATACCTCACCTCCAGTAATACTGTGTACCTCATACTTCATACCTCACCTCCGGTAATACTGTATAACATGGGGCAGAGTGTACCTCATACCTCACCTCCATTAATAATTTCTGCCTCATTCCTCACCTCCAGTAATACTGTATAACATGGAGCAGAGTATACCTCATACCTCACTTCCAGTAATACTGTATAATATGAGGCAGAGTATACCTCATACCTCACCTCCAGTAATACTGTATAAAATGGGGCAGAGTATACCTCATACCTCACCTCCAGTAATACTGCATAAAATGGGGCAGAGTGTACCTCATACCTCACCTTCAGTAATACTGTGTACCTCATACCTCACCTCCAGTAATACTGTATAACATGGGGCAGAGTGTTCCTCATACCTCACCTCCAGTAATAATGTCTACCTCATACCTCACCTCCATTAATACTGTATAACATGAGGCAGAGTGTACCTCATACCTCACCTCCAGTAATAATGTATAACATGAGGCAGAGTGTACCTCATACCTCACCTCCAGTAATACTGTATAACATGAGGCAGAGTGTACCTCATACCTCACCTCCAGTAATAATGTATAACATGAGACAGAGTGTACCTCATACCTCACCTCCAGTAATACTGTATAACATGGGGCAGAGTGTACCTCATACCTCACCTCCAGTAATACTGTATAACATGAGGCAGAGTGTACCTCATACCTCACCTCCAGTAATAATGTATAACATGAGGCAGAGTGTACCTCATACCTCACCTTCAGTACTACTGTATAACATGGGGCAGAGTGTACCTCATACCTCACCTCCAGTAATACTGTATAACATGGGGCAGAGTGTACCTCATACCTCACATTCAGTAATACTGTTTAATATGAGGCAGAGTGTACCTCATACCTCAACCCCAGTAATAATGTATAACATGGGGCAGAGTGTACCTCATACCTCACCTCCAGTAATACTGTATAACATGGGGCAGATTGTACCTCATACCTCACATTCAGTAATACTGTTTAATATGAGGCAGAGTGTACCTCATACCTCAACCCCAGTAATAATGTATAACATGAGGCAGAGTATACCTCATACCTCACCTCCAGTAATACTGTATAACATGAGGCAGAGTGTACCTCATACCTCACCTCCAGTAATACTGTATAACATGGGGCAGAGTGTATCTTATACCTCACATCCAGTAATAAAGTATAACATGAGGCAGAGTATACCTCATACCTCACCTCCAGTAATACTGTATAACATGAGGCATAGTGTACCTCATATCTTACCTCCAGTAATACTGTATAACATGGGGCAGAGGTTACCTCATACCTCACCTCCAGTAATACTGTATAACATGAGGCAGAGTGTACCTCATACCTCACCTCCAGTAATACTGTATAGCATGGGGCAGAGTGTACCTCATACTGCACCTCTAATAATACTGTATAACATGGGGCAGAGGGTACCTCATACCTCACCTCCAGTAATACTGTATAACATGAGGCAGAGTGTACCTCATACCTCACCTCCAGTAATACTGTATAACATGGGGCAGAGTGTACCTCATACCTCACCTCCAGTAATACTGTATAACATGGGGCAGAGTGTACCTCATACCTCACTCACATCCAAAGATAATGTGTAACAAGCAGCCTAGTGTGTTCTCATGCATCATGATGATGTTGGTGATAATGGTGATGATTATGTAGGTTATAATGTTGATGATGATGATGACTTGGCGAGAGGAATAATTAGATATATATTTTCTTTATTTTATTGCAATGTACTGGACTATGAAGGGGTTTTAATAAAAGAGTTCCGTTTTTTAGAGCGTGTCTGACACCCAAATCGTTGAGACCTCTTGTTTGCTCTGCATCCTAAGTTCCCAAACCTGCATAAGCGTGGAGCCTCTGGTCACACCTAAGAGTTAATCAGTGCTAGAAATAGAGGTATCCTGTCTAACCCATGCACCTTATTACCCCACAAAGTGACAGCGAGTTACATAATTAGATTCCTTTTTGTGTTATCTGAGAAAATAGACACACGTTGGTGTTAGTAGTAGACCACTATAATTCAGAGCATAAATCTGCAGACAGTTGTCTTTCTTTCTAATAATGATTTAAATTCTTATATTAATATTATTTTTGTCATTGGGTGTAACAATTTCCCTTGATGATTTGAGTCTTTTTCTGAGACTTCTTTGTGCTCACTGATACAATGTTATTTGTTTTTTGTTAAACAGCGACCTATTCAGTTTGTTACT